>CM049852.1:5135518-5140518 GCA_027422415.1 Schizothorax lantsangensis | reverse complement strand
CCCTGAATATGCAAATGTGACATTGATTTTAAATAACAGTTCAACAAAAAAGGTAATTTTAAGTGAACATTTTACACTTTAAATGTAGCCTATATTTTAAAAACAATATTGTCAATATTCTTTGTTATATTTTACAACGGAATAATAATAGTTCCAATGAAATCTGCAACAGAACTGGTGTGTGTCTCCAAGCAACAGCGGTGCTTCGTTAGTGAAGGAATCTGCAGCTTTGAACGACTCGGAGAGTCAGTAATTAATAACTCATTCATAACTACAGCCATTTGCTTCATTACTGAATGAATGAAATGATGTGACGCCTCGCTCATTAAGACGGTGACTTGCCGTCACCTACTGGCGGTTTTAGTTTTAAGTATCACTTCGTTGTGCCATTATTTATTGCTTTATTTATTATATTAATAATACACTTAATGGAATGGTAAGAATATGACATAAAACATGACGTATAATTAATAAAGCTAGAAAACTTTGCCTAAAGGTAAAAAATGCACCTGTAAATCAATTTAAGGTGGCAAATATTGTCCCTTAATGGCAAAGGTGTGACTGCGGTCTACTTTTAAATGCCCCAGGGGGTACGCCACTGTAAAACGTTTGAGAACCGCTGATTTAAGAGACTCTGTGACAGGTAGGATTCAGTTTATTCAATGATTTAATAATAAATTGTGTTGTGAAATCTAAGCAGTGAGGCTGAGAGACTGTGGCTAGTAGAAGATGTGAAGGGCTGGTGATGTGCACATGTGTTAGCTGAGGTAACTGTGTGTCGTCCTGCAGAGAGAGCGAGGCGAGACGTACCGCTCAGAGGGGTCCGGCCCAGCACCAGCACGTCAGGAAGTGACATCACCACCAGCTGCTGCAGCGTCTCCTGGAACACAGCAGAGGGTCAGGAGCAAGCCTCACACACGCTTCCCTCCTGGACCTGAGAGGAAGCACCTGACTGTGATTCACTCACACACAGACACCAGGCTGAATCCCGGAGCACTTCTGCTCTGCTCTACATTAATGAACATGCTGTGTACTGATTCTGCATCACAGCTGCTTGAGCAGGAGCTTGAGAGTCTGAAGGATAACATGAGTCCTGTAGAGAACCGCCCGTCTGGACTAAACACAAGCATTGACTAGAGCGTCCGCTCGATCAGCTTCAGTGCACCGCAGACGTGTGCAGTGCAAACGGTCTCAGCATTAATGGCAGGGAAAGCCCCTTATACTCGAGAGTGGCCACGTATGAAGTGTTTCTTGGAGGTTATAGTACATTGAAGAATGATCAAATTACTTTTTACATACACCATGTGACCTGTAAATGCAAAAAAAAAAAACATTTACATTGCAGTTTTGCAAAATATTTATTTTTCGAATTGCCTAAAAAAACACCACATGCAAGCGTAAAAACTTTTTTTGCGATAAATGGGCGTATTTTCAATTCGCAATTTTAATTAGCCCTATTAACTAACCCTAACGCTGCACACACTCACACACACATTCACTCACTCACACACACTCACACAAACACAGTCACTCACTCACACACACACTCACACTCACTGTAACACACACAGTCACTCACTCACACACACTCACACACACACACACACACTCACTCACTCACTCACACACAGTCACTCACTCACACACACACTCAGTCACACACACACACACACACACTCTCACTCACTCACTCACACTCTCACAAACACACACACTGTCACTCACTCACAAACACACACACTGTCACTCACTCACTCACTCACACACACACACACACACTGTCACTCACTCACTCACTCACACACAAACACACACTGTCACTCACACACACACACACACACTGTCACTCACTCACTCACTCACTCACACACACACACACACTGTCACTCACTCACTCACTCACAACACACACACACACACACACTGTCACTCACTCACACACTCACACTCTCACAAACACTGTCACTCACTCACTCACTCACTCACTCACAAACACACACTGTCACTCACTCACTCACTCACTCACTCACAAACACACACTGTCACTCACTCACTCACTCACACTCACACACAGTCACTCACTCACTCACTCACTCACTCACTCACACTCACACACACACAGTCACTCACTCACTCACACACTCACACACTGTCACTCACTCACTCACACACTCACTCACTCACTCACTCACTCACACACACACACTCACTCACTCACTCAATCACTCACTCACTCACTCACTCACTCACACACACACACTGTCACTCACTCACTCACTCACAAACACACACTGTCACTCACTCACTCACTCACTCACAAACACACACACACTGTCACTCACTCACTCACTCACACACACACACTCACTCACTCACTCACTCACACACACACACACACTGTCACTCACTCACTCACTCACACACACACACACTCACTCACGTCACTCTCTCTCTCACTCACTCACACACACACACACTGTCACTCACTCACTCACTCACAAACACACACACACTGTCACTCACTCACTCACTCACAAACACACACACACTGTCACTCACTCACTCACACACTCACACACTCACACACTCTCACAAACACACACAGTCACTCACTCAATCACACACACACACTCTCACTCACACAACACACAGACGTGCAGCTACACGCTGAGGTCAGTCATTATCTCAGCAGCTGCTATGAGAGGAACGCAGCACACACACGATCAGTGAACACACACTCATATCTCAGTCCGATGTTCAGGTGAAGGTGTGACTCACAGCACAGGCTCCGCAGAAGCTCAGACACAAACACAGCCATCAGCTCTCATCTCCACACTACACAGACCCTAAACAACAAACAAACTACAGCCTCGTCCCGCCCAGGGCCTTTTAACACAGACTGAAACACAAAGAGGTTAATGAGCATCCCTCAGCGTCTCCTGAACGCATGTGAGAACTGCAGAGAGTCAAGCGCAGACTTTCAGGATCAACTGTATTTCAGCGCAGGACTGAATCCAAACATGCAATGATTGACACTGATAACCACAGCAATGGGTCAGAAAACACATCTGCATATCTAATGCTGCACAGACTCACAGAGCTGGCAGAAGACTGATGAAAGCACAGATGAAGTGCTTAAAAAACTGTGACTGATGATTGTTACAAAAACAGCATTCTTCCATCTTAGAAACATTGCCAAGCTACGAAACATGTTACCTGTTTCTGATGCAGAAAAGCTATGCATTCATGACCTCTAGACTGGACTATTGTAATGCACTGCTAGCTGCTTGTCCTGCATCTTCAATAAACAAGCTACAGATGCAGCAGCCAGAGTCCTTACCAGGTCAAGAAAATATGATCATATTACCCCAATTTTACAGTCTCTGCACTGGCTACCTATTAAGTGCCGTATCAGTTACAAAATATTATTACTTGCCTATAAGGCTCTAAATGGTTTAGCTCCTGCGTACCTAACTAGTCTTCTATCTCGCTACAATCCATCACGCACCCTAAGGTCACAAAACTCTGGACTCTTGGTAGTACCTAGAATAGCAAAGTCCACTAAAGGAGGTAGAGCTTTTTCATATTTGGCTCCCAAACTCTGGAATAGCCTTCCTGATAACGTTCGGGGTTCAGACACACTCTCTCTGTTTAAATCTAGATTAAACACACATCTCTTTAGCCAAGCATTCACATAATGCATCTCATAATCTTGTACTTCAGTTATATCTGATCAAAACGCACATTATTCTTTAGCTTGGGTTGAACAAATAATTTTTGCTTGGATGGAACAACAGCTACGCTAATTATGTCTCTTTGTTTCTCTGTTTCTGCCACAGGATTAACATCCTTCACAAGCTTCAGTCTGGATCCAACCCTTAAATGATCTGAGATGACCGAACACCTGAGAAGAGATGATGCCGACCCCTCAGAGGACCTCAGAGGATGCAACCCTCAGACAACATACAGAAATACCAAATTTTGCCATAAGTTAAATATATTAAGTTTCTACAGTATATAAATATATTGTAGAAACTTAATTTCCTGTAAAGCTGCTTTGCAACGATTGTATCGTAAAAGGCGCTATACAAATAAACTTGAATTGCATTGAATGAAGTGAGCGCTCACCTGATAGCAGGACTTGATCTGCTGCACGAGGATGGACAGGTTCTGGATGCGCAGCGTCGGGTCACGGTTGACCTTCCTGTGGGCTCTCTGGACACTGCTCTTTGGGTTTCTGTCAGAACAAACCACACGGACGTTAGACCTGTGCAATTAATCAAAATTCAACGATTATGAAAATACAATAATCGAGATAAAACGATTATTGTGCCCTATTCCGCCCCCTTTCCAGCGGTGCATTTTCACTCCATAAAAGCCCAATTTCACATGCAAATCAGTGAAATCATACAACGTGACTTTTGTAAAATGGGACGCGCTTGATTTATTAAAGTTGATTAGATTTATTCATGTTTTTAAAAGCGCAAAAGAGAACTCGCGCTGTTCCTTGGGAAGATATCTGTGATGCGCTCAGAGACACAACACAACACGGACATGTAAAGTGAACTTTTAGCTTAAACTACGTGTCTAAACACTCAAATACACGCAAAAATGTGTCAAAATGTAATAAATGAATGTTGAGAATGAAAATACATGTGTAACAGTAAATTGGATCCGTGCGGCTTTTAAAGTGACAGCGCGCTATTTTCCTGCTGCGACTGTGTGTTTAATATTAATCAAACAACAAAAGACAAAGACAAAATCACTCACTGCTCCTGACTGAAGGAGATTTGTAGCTTTAATAAGAAACTAAAGAAGTTTACTTCTGGCCCTCGCATAACAGTGTTACATAATCGTGATTACAATATTGACCAAAATAATCATGATTATGATTTTTGCCATAATCGAGCAGCCCTGACGGACGTTCACTTAAATGACTTCTCATTAAATTTGTAAAGTTCACATCAGACTCTGATAACTCAGTTATTCTTATAACTTAT
>CM049852.1:5060518-5130518 GCA_027422415.1 Schizothorax lantsangensis | reverse complement strand
GGCGCACGACTCGCCGTCACTTTGCATTTATATATATATATATATATATTAGTGCTGTCAATCGATTAAAAAATGTAATCGCGTTAATCACAGTCATGGGCTGATTAATCACAAATTTAAAATACTAGGATTTACCTGTAAATGTGTTGAAATAAACAAATGCATGACAAACTAGTTTAAGGAAACATAACCTTTCACACCTCCTCCAGGTATGAGACAATCTATATTATTCTTTTGTTTTTATTCAGCCATTATCAGTCTTTATACTGGCAATAAAACGTTTACCAAGCCACATCGCTTCAATCCCAGTATACATTTACCCAACTATTATCAAAAGTATTTCTAAATAAATACAACAAAACATTTTCTTGCGACCTTACGTGAAGTATTATGACAAAATGCATTATGAAGAAGAATTGGACATGCTCTGCAGGTGCATTAGAGCTAATATCATCATGCTCCATAAGACAATTTATGAGATTAATAGTACACTTTTACTCAGAACTCACTTCAAACCACGATCGAGTGTTTGTAATAACTTCCTTTTGTGATCACATGTGGAATTTGGTAATTTACTGTTGTTAAAATATGCTTTTTATAGCCGTTTATATCGCTGCACAAATTAGCATTTCAGATGTACACATTCATCTCAAGAAAATCACATAGAAACCATATCCTATCGTAATCGTGTGTTTATTATCTTATATAATCTATAGTGGCTGTTGTCATGTTTATTTCTGCTGTGTTGTATGCTATGGCTGAAACTCACGTTGTGATGTTACAAGCGCGCGTCTCTCCGTTCTGAAGTGTCCAGGTGTACATTCCAAGTATGATAAACATTAGTAAAATTATCTATTTTAATTTTTATTTGTCTATATACACTTTGGGCGGCCGCGGAAGATTATAAAAGTAGCCCAAAAAACCGCAACCCTCGGCTCTGTAATTTTTCCCGCGACTGTATTTTCAAAATAGGCCACGCCCACTTGTGCCGTTACCCTGGCAACACTGTTCTCTGTATCCTCATCACACACTGATAGATAACCTTCCGCGCTGTGATGACGGGAAGAAGTTGGGGTCAAACTTTATCAAACGATTAATTTGCGTTAAAAAAATATTAACGCGTTAAAATTTTTAGATTAAATCACATGCGTTAACGCGTTAACGTTGACACCCCTAATATATATATATATGGTGAAGCACACCATAAAATAATTGTATCAATTCATACAGGTCTAGTAGTACATACAGCTGTATAACCAGATACACACCCAGGTATCGGATCAGTACTCGGTATCGGCCGATACCCTGAGCCTAGGTATCGGAACCGGTATCGGGAAGGGAAAAAGGGTATCAGAACATCTCTAGTGAACACACACACGGTCATGTGATGTGTGACGTTTCACCTCGACTAGGGTTGTGCTGTTAGACGACAGTATCGTCTATCGATGATAGTCAGAGATATCACCTGTTGCTGATGCCTTTGACGATAGCAACACGATTATTATTATTACTATTATTATTATCAGGCTAGTAATACTATCTAATTAATATTAGGGCTTATTTGTTCCATTATATTTATTTTTCCACGTTTTTACAGTGTTGTGTGTTACACCGTGTCCTAACTACACGCAACAGAATCAATCAAATATCACAGCCAATCAGAAGCATGTGTGGGCGGAGCCTCTCTGGAAGCGCACTGCACTCGCAACAACATGGATACGTTTATAATCTAATTCATAAATATTAAACCTTTTAACATTATTAAATGTACATACTGAGTGACTCATACCATCTTTGTCATGGAATACACTCGTAGTTAACGCACATCTTTAATCTATTTTCAAGATCTGAGGTAAACTACTGTCGTTGCTTTCAGTACGGCTATAAGGTCACGCAAAATGACATTCAGACTCACATTAGACACTTGAATAAAGTACATAATCACCTGAGATTATCTACTGTCATATAGTTTGTATGTTGTTGTTCCAGCCACGACCTCGCAGAAATAGAAACCCTTTCTAAAATAGAAATTTCGAGTGTCGCCATCGCAGCTAGTTAGGACAAATCCTCAGATTAACATGGAAAATATAACTTTTATCGTGTGCCGCGGCGTCGCGTGTAGTTAGGACACGGTGTAATAACCACTCACATATGACTCTGTTGAGCTTATGAACACAATGGCCAATCAGAGGCGCTCAGATGAGTCATGTTGTTGTTGTTTTGATGAGTTTTGTTGTTGAGTGCATGCGCTCGCTCACTGAATTCAGTTCTCTCGTGAATTCTCTCATCATGAACAACGAAGGGCAGATGTGCGTGAGATGCAAGTATAAGAGATGTATTCAGCGTACAGTGTAGACCGCTTCACTGATTATAACGGGAGTGCTTTTAAAGTGTATAAACTCACTAGACTGAAGTCAGTGATGTTCTTCGGTAATGTAAATGCTCGTTTTCTGTAGCTGCTGTTCGAATAACTGAGGAAATGTAAGCATTATAATTAGTAGCTTACAATTTTTCTATTAAATTGTTATGTTAAATACAAATTCAGTAAACATAAGGCTGCTTTTAGCCTTACGTTGGAGTTGGTTCACTTTCCGGCATTGAAACTTGGTAAATAAGCAAATTAGCATGATAATATCATGTATCGGCGATCTCACGATAGGAAGATATGAAGATTCAGCATATCGCCCAACACTAACCCCGACTGTGAATATAAAGCAGCAGGGCATCGTGTTATAAAGTGACAGTCACGTCACACAGCGAGTGCACTCGTCGTATAACACCGCTTCACGCGTCCTGAGCGGTTAGCGTGATAATGATCCGCTATGATGCTCAGAGCTGTTACTACACTGTGGATTTCAACTGGATCAGAAGCCGGAAACCATCCAGGCTGCGTTCCACTCCACTTTTAGACACGCACTCGTGAGGGAAGTTTATATGGACCCTTGACCCCTTGATTTTGAGCGAGGGAGCTTCATATGCACACTTCAGACCGCTCCATAGACCACAATGCAACGCGATTATGATTATTCGCCATCGCAGATCGCGTTTAATTTATCCCCACCCCAAACAACTCTATAATACATATGATTTTTTTTAAAACATTTATAACAGCCCAAGTATACCTATATACAGATAGAATGCTGCACCAAGTTTGCGAGTGAAGGGCATAAAACATGAACTGGAACACAGCCCCAGACTCCAGAGTGAGCTGCCATCCTCAAATCTGATTGGCTGCTGGTCAGACTTATCGAACTCTTGTATAAAAGCAATAAGGCACTCATAATCACAAACACAGTCACGTGACCACACGCGGTCCAATCACAGCCCTGCTGATAGCGATATCGCTGAAATACAGCACGATTACTGTGATTCAGCATATTATAACCAACGTGTTATAATGAACTCTGGTGTGACAGCAGCGCGTTTACACTAACATTACTCCATAAACACGACAGTCTGAGGAGGAGCTTCATTCAGAGAAAATTAATGTGTTTGTACTCACATCTCAGTCATGATGTCGTTTAGATAAACCCCGTCCACCAGTGTCATGAACTCGGACAGAGGAGAGCCATCGGAGCCCAGCGGAGAGACGGTCTTCACCTACAAACACACACACACACACACACACACACACACACACACACACACACAGATGAAGCTCAGCAGACCATCGCGACACGACGCGACACGGATCAGCGCGATCACCCACCCAGCACACCAGCGGAGACAGCAGAAAATCCTCCAACAAAGGCGTGAACACCTCCTGCTCCATCTTGTCCATGGCGCGGGAATAAAGCGGTCTGAGGAATCCTCCGCTTATTCTCCGCCGGAGACCAATCCCTTCATCCCCAGCGAAGAGCCGCTGTTTTCCGTTAGACTGGCGTGACGCGTCGCAGTTCCAAACGGCGAGTGCGCGTGAGTGGAACAAAGCGCCGCCTGTACTACAGCGAGCACACTAACGAGGGCACTGATTTACTGCGCTCCACTTCCGCCGCGCACCGCACTACACTACAGAGACCGCACTGTAGTGGGCAAAACCACCTCAAGTGATGTCCAGTCCAGTTATCATAAACACAGTATATTATATAAATACAGTACATTTCTTTAATTCATTCAGAACATGCTGCATGCGCACAACGGGTACAGTAGGACTAGTGTATTAGTGCGCCATTGAGAACACGCCCACTGCTGCTCCCTCAGCAGGCAGCATCCGCACTGTCTGGAAACAATCACACACTCCCTGAATGAGCAGCACACTGCGTTTGAGACACAGACACTATAAACGCTCGTGAATATAACGCGTCAGTTTCTATGCGCGCGCTCTCGACGCGCGTCAGTATATATGATTAACTGATGATGAGCAGATGCTATATGTCGAATCATAGTGACATCTCGTGGTCATGCAACTAAATTCTCGGTTTCTAATTCACCTAAAGTCTAGTGTGTGTCTCCATATAAAGGTGTCGATATATTTGTATCTTTGGCACTTCGATTATGATAGTTTGATAGATGAAAACATAAAAGGAAGAAAGAGACTATATACAGTCAACCCAAAATGTATTCAGACACCTTCAACATTTCTCACATTATCAGTTTATTCGCTGTAGTTTAGAAAATGGTAATAAAATATGGCAAGAACTCAGAGTTAATCTGCGTCAGAACAAATTAATCTTGATAATGTCTGATAATATTGATAGAAAGGTATGTAATGAATTGAGTTGAATAGCTGTCACCAAGCAATGCTTCATTGTGTTCAGTCTGTGTAGAAACATCACATCAGCAATTAAAGAACAACATGCTCAGGTCAAAGTGTGAATCATTTTTGATCCCAAATTTTTATCAATTTTATTGGTAGAGCACTGTATGAATAATTTTTGGGTATAATATGTCACAGTTTATTTAGCTATCCTCACTTAGGCCATAAATGATCTATAGTGTCCTGCACCCAGTATAAACACATATCAAAAATGATATCTGGTGTCTGAATAGTTTTGGTTTGACTGTATGAGAACAACAATCTTAACTTACAGTGTAATTACTCGTATTAAGTACTGAGTAATGTTAGTTAACTACATGTACTTACTGTATGGTTAGGGTTACTTGCATGTAATTATGCATAATTCATTGTTAGTAGTAAGTACATGTACCATGTTTAACAAGGATACCTTAAAATAAAGTGTTACCAAAAATTATTCAGAAATGTTACTAACAATATGTGACTCTGGAGCACAAAAGCAGTCATAAGTAACACAGGTATATTTGTAGCAATAACCAACAATACATTGTATGGGTCAAAATTATACATTTGTCTTTTATGCCAAAAATCATTAGGATATTAAGATCATGTTCCATGAAGATATTTTGTAAATTTCCTACCGTAAATATATCAAAACTTAATTTTTGATTAGTAATATGCATTGCTAAGAACTTCATTTGAACAACTTTAAAGATGATTTTCTCAATATTTAGATTTTTTTGCACCCTCAGATTCCAGATTTACAAATAGTTGTATCTCAGCCAAATATTGTCCTATCATAACAAACCATACATCAATGGAAAGATTATTTATTCAGATGATGTAGAAATCTCAATTACAAAAAATTGACACTTATGACTGGTTTTGTGCTCCAGGGTCACATATATTTGTGCCTCATCATTTGATCAGAATCCACACTGGATCACAGTCAGAAGTTATTACAAACACTCAGCGGTGACTTTTAAGTACAAGTCTTGTATTAACCTCTGTTGTATTTTTCTGTTACCCATATATGATTACATTTCATGATGTATTTTATCAAAAGAAATAGCATAAGTTCATAAGAAAATGTTTTTTAATTCTAATAATTCTAATAATACAGTTTATAGCAGGATCAGAGGGATGAGGGCAAGCCATGTAATACCAGAGTAAACATTACATTTACATTTAGTCATTTAGCAGATGCTTTTATCCAAAGTGACTTACAAATGAGGACAATAGAAGCAATCCAAACCAACAAAAGAGCAATGATATACAAGTGCTATGACAATCTCAGTTATCTTAACACAGAACATGTAGCAAGGTTTGTGTGTGTGTGTGTGTGTGTGTGTGTGTCTGTGTGTGTGTGTGTGTGTGTGTGTGTGTGTGTGTGTGTGTGTGTGTGTGTGTGTGTGTGTGTGTGTGTGTGTCTGTGTGTGTGTGTGTGTCTGTGTGTGTGTGTGTGTGTGTGTGTGTGTGTGTGTGTGTGTGTGTGTGTGTGTGTCTGTGTGTGTGTGTGTGTGTGTGTGTGTGTGTGTCTGTGTGTGTGTGTGTGTGTGTGTGTGTGTGTATGTGTGTGTGTGTGTGTGTGTGTCTGTGTGTGTGTGTGTGTGTGTGTGTGTGTGTGTGTGTGTGTGTGTGTCTGTGTGTGTGTGTGTGTGTGTGTGTGTGTGTGTGTGTCTGTGTGTGTGTGTGTGTGCTGTGTGTGTATGTGTGTGTGTGTGTGTGTGTGTGTGTGTGTGTGTGTGTGTGTGTGTGTGTGTGTGTGTGTGTGTGTGTGTGTGTGTGTGTGTGTGTGTGTCGTGTGTGTGTGTGTGTGTGTGTGTGTGTGTGTGTGTGTGTGTGTGTGTGTGTGTGTGTGTGTGTGTGTGTGTGTGTGTGTGTGTGTGTGTGTGCTGTGTGTGTGTGTGTGTGTGTGTGTGTGTGTGTGTTCTGTGTGTGTGTGTGTCGTGTGTGTGCGTCTGTGTGTGTGTGTGTGTGTGTGTGTGTGTGTGTGTGTGTGTGTGTGTGTGTGTGTGTGTGTGTGTGTGTTCACAGCACCTGAGAGAGCGCAGCAGATGTTCCCTCGCACCTGTCGCTCCACAGCTGACACAGAGTTAGTGATCAGCGCTGACACGAGTGTCCAGAAACCACACTCACTGCTCACTTCAGTGCCTCAGTATACAGCCCAAAGAGCTGAGCGTCTTTCCTTTCATTTCAAACAAAAGCACACTTCCTACTTCAGATGTGACCCTGGACCACAAAACCAGTCATAAGGGCCGATTTTTCAAAATAGAGATTTATACATCATCTGAAAGCTGAATAAATAGCTTTCCATTGATGTATGGTTTGTTATGATAGGATAATATTTGGCTGAGATACAACTATTTGTAAATCTGGAATCTGAGGGTGCAAAAAAATCTAAATATTGAGAAAATCATCTTTAAAGTTGTTCAAATGAAGTTCTTAGCAATGCATATTACTAATCAAAAATTAAGTTTTGATATATTTACAGTAGGAAATTTACAAAATATCTTCATGGAACATGATCTTAATATCCTAATGATTTTTGGCATAAAAGAAAAATGTATAATTTTGACCCATACAATGTATTGTTGGCTATTGCTACAAATATACCTGTGTTACTTATGACTGCTTCTGTGCTCCAGGGTCACATATTATTAAGCAGAAATCTGTATCAGTACTTTATAGCACAGAATCTCATCAAAATCATGGTTTTTAGACCCCAGTGTGCTGAAAACATGGACCCTGGAGTGATCCTCCTGCAGTGAGGTTACTTCAGAACTGCTGTTATGTTTATAACTCATTCAGGAAATATAGAATATAAACAGGTGTAGCATGGTCCCACACGAAGGCAAAGCACAGGCAGTGAATCTGGTGACACATAAAGGCCAGAAGGACACACAATCTGCAGCTGGTTTCTTCATGCAGACTGGGAACCATTCACACAGCCTGGAAGAAAACAGCATTCGGGAGCACAAAAACAAGAGGAAATCAGAGAATGTGAGACTTGTAAAAACAACAAACTTTTATTTGGATCCTTAATTGAGTATAACACAAATCTGCAATAGATTATCAGCTCCAGCTCTAATGAAACACACCTGAAGCAGATCATCAGTGTGTTCAGCATCATTAGACAGTGGCTCCAGATCTCCTCGGTCCGAGGAAGGCTTTAAAACTGTGAAGCACTTGATTAAACAGCATCCCTGCAGTTTCCACTGCTTGGGGAGGAACTAGTTACATGTAACGTTAATTCAATTACAAAATACGGTAACACTTTATTTTAAGGTGTCATAACACAGAGTAATTACCTAATTAAGTACTTAGTAGTAGCTGTTGTACTTACATGAAACAAAATGTACTTACTTTATTTTAAGTAGCTTATGTTTTAATTATTATGTAGCTATGTAATTAGAAAGGTATTACATGTATTTTAGCTGTGTACTGGTGGGTTAAATCAAACTAAGGTGCAGCTGGATACAGTATAGATACACATGAAGTACACTTAAGTACAATCTTGATACACTTTATTGTAAGTAGCTTATGTCTGTGTAATATTCTGTAATTGTAATGTAATTAGAAAGGTATTACATGTATTTTAGCTGTGTTCTGGTGGGTTAAATCAAACTAAGGTGCAGCTGGATACAGTATAGATACACATGAAGTACACTTAAGTACAATCTTGATACACTTTATTTTAAGTAGCTTATGTCTGTGTACTTACATTTATAATTACGTTGTATAAAGTCACACATGTAACAATCTTTTGGTTACACAAGTATCTGTGTAACAGACTCGGTCTGTATCATATGTGTAACAGTAGCTGTCTGTTACATCTACATAATTACAAACTGTAATTACAGGCTGATCCATAACTTAGTTACATGGTAAGTGCATTTTGTTTCATGTAAGTACAACGGCTACTAAGTACTTAACTAGGTAATTACTCTGTATTATGGACATCTTAAAATAAAGTGTTACCCTAAATAAATGTAACTAATCTGTTACTGTTAGGGCTGTGCAATTAATCAAATTCAATTATGCACATCTTGTTATTGCGTATGTTGTCGGTGAACTACGGCTCTGTGTAGTAATCTGAAAGCAGATGATGGACATTTACTGCTAATCAAGAAACCAGATTTACTAACGAGATGTGCATGATAATCAAATTCAATTAATTGCACAGCCCTAACAGTTACTGAGAAAAAATGTGTAATTAAATTACAGTTACTTATGAAAATGTTAATGATTACAAAGGGGGTTTCATCTGAATATTTTATCACACTTCATACAGATATGATTCATTTCTTTCATAATTTGCAGTGACTGTTTTAAAATATGAGACAGCAGTGTTTCAGGAGTTTAGGACACATGCTTATTCAATAACTGCTTTATTTCCTATTTGGGTTTATGCATATGCTTTATCTTTTAAGATTAACTTTTTTCCAAGCCATTAGATCCCAGTGTTTTCTGTCATAACTATGCAAAGATTTGATTTCAGAAACACTATAGCTACTAAACTATTTCTTGTTATGATTTTAAATCTGTATTTAACCTCAGATTGATCGCAAAGCAAAACAAAATACTAAAGTCTGATTTTGTGGTGGCTGTGCTTTAAAATTAAATTATAATCTTAATTGAAGTGAAGGATTGTGAAAGTCAGAAGAAACAGTGAAATGTAGTGAAATTACAGTAGGCTTCATCAGTGTTCATCTGAATACACTACTGTAGTCTACTGTAAGATTAGGCTGTCACCCCCATTATTATCATCAGGTCCTGATCAACAGGAAATTTACATTAATAAATGAAATATTCACATGTGTATAGAAAGGGAGGGAGCAGAAAAAAATAGAAATACAATAGTTAATTAGGATTTTCAGAGTTTGGCAAGCAATTTGTTTTAATATATTTGTATGAATTATAGGTTTGTTAAATCAAATGTAATCAGTTACATTACTTTAATAAAGTAACTGAAATAGTTACTTATTACATTTTAAATAGGGTAACTTGTAATCTGTAACCAGTAACACTTTAGAGTACTGTTCCATCATTAATGAATAACTACACATGAACAACTGACTAATGCACTATTAACATTCTAGTAACTATAGTAACTAACAATAATCTCTGATTAATGATTTAGTAAGTAATAGCGCTCAGTTGAAACTGGTAGTTCACTATTAGCTAATCAATAACTACCATTTTTTTTCATATTTCCTGGAGAAGTCCTGAGAACTACTGTATACAGGTTCATAATTAATGTGAATTATGCATGATGATTAATTAATTCTAAAGTGAAGATCATAGTAACACACTAGTAATGATTTAAGTGTTACCAAATCTAGCAAAATTAATTACTAACCAGAACCTTACAAAACCCTCAAAAGTTTACAAGACTTCAGTAATTATAGGGAGTCATCATGATGTTCACTTTAGAATACTGATCTAAATAATTAGTAGTTCCTTCAGAAGAATTTGGTAATACTTGAGTCATTACTAGTGGGTTACCATGACCTTTACTTTAGAATTAATTATACACTATGTATTATATTAATTATGAACCTGTATACAGTAGTTCTAGTACACTGTAAAAAAAAACTAAAAAGTTGAGCAAACTTTAAAGTTTAAGGCAACCAGTTTCAGCAGATTTTTGAGTTCTCAACTTATTTTTGAGTTCTCTCAACTTTTAAGTTTTATAAACATAAAACAACAAGTTGAGAAAACTCAAAAATCTGCTAAAGCTGGTTGCCTTAATACATTAAATTAGGATTTTTCGCAAATTTGTATTACAGACGCAAATCTTAACTTGATTTGGGATTCTTACAAAATCATTTCTTATCTCTAGTTATGAAAATTTAAATTGAATTATCAAGCTTGACAACCATCTCTCAGGTCTGTTACCAAACAAAATGGATAAACAAAACGCAAGCTTTTCATTTCAGTGCGGTGGAAACTGAAACTTTGATGAGTTTGGTAGAAAAGGCAAAGCTGATGCTATTGAAGTCTTCATGAAGTCAAAGACAGGGAGCGGGTAAGAGTGTGCAGTATTGTGGACAGGACTGACCATCACTGAATGCTGTACTGCACATCAACACTAGCATGTGCTTCTGCTGCCTTCTTCTACAGTCTTGACACCTCGGCTGCGTCCCAAACCTGAAGTCATCAGGAATCCAAAGCTAGCTTCACTTCCTGTCTCCTGAGATCTGCTGGATTTCTGAAGGCAGCATAGATGTATCCTCCGCTGTCTTTGATATCCCACAATCCTGTGCGTTTCATTCCCTGACGGTTGAGCTACAAAATAAAGATGGCGTCTGAAAGTTGCGTTTGGTGGTTAGTTTGTGTGTAAATGTATATTTCTGATTAACTTTTTGCACTTTTGATGATATTTCTAGCAAGAAGTCAGTACTATAGTAATTAAATATTCGTTTTATCACTAAAACTGTGTTTTCTGTTTAAGGCAAGACGCTGCAGGTGAATAGGGTAAAAAAATCTACTGATAGTTATCGCCTCACTTACATAGTTGATTGATTACATTGATAATTGTAAAAAAAAAATGTATTACATTTTTTTAAAATTGATAGGTTTAAATATGCAAATGAGGCATTATTTAATGAAATATGCACTAATTTGCATACACTTCGAGAACAAAAATCTAAACACTGGATGAAGTCAGTTTCAAAATTCTTTAATTTTTTGACATATTAGAGTCCCATCAATGTTGGGTCTCTCATTTTGCCGCTCCATAATTCAGAAAATACTTAGAACAGACAGAAAACAATATATTTTAAACATTTTGGGGGAATAAAATGTATGTAATCAAGCAAATGATATATGAACAAATCCCTGTGTAAAACCCTTCAGGATATAGACTATAGGAATACAAATATAAAGTTTAGTGTGTGTAAGTGCTGCTGAAGAGATTTATGGCTCGGTGTAGGAGAAAAAACAGCCTTTAAATATGTATTGTAATTGAAATCTATTGACACAGATAGATAAAGTGCTATAAAAGAAACAGTGTCTTTAGGATGTTTTCTTTGCACTAGTCTGAAAAAACACTATGAAAAACCAAAAAGCCCAAAATCTCAAAATTGACTTAAAAATTGATTAAAGGATTGATCTTAAACTCTGTCACGGACATTATGTGTAGACCCTAATTAAACAATTAAAAACAATTTATACCTGTGTTGTACGAGCGCTATTTAAATGAATGGATGATTCAGCTGCAGGCGCCATCTTCTGGCGAGACGCGGGAATTCATCCACCACATGACTCTCGCAGTGCATTATGGGTAATCTCTAGCCGTTGAGTGTACATCGGTTGTACACTCGTTATCGCTGTGCATTGTGGGATTGAATGAGTGCACTCAATTTCCTCTAAGGTTTCGGACACTAAAAATGGCCGTCCCCTCAAATAGTGCCCTATATAGGGTATAGAGGGTGATTTCAGGATACAGCCCTGGAGTCATGTGAACACTGCACATTCTGCATGTCTCGTTAATCAAACACCTGATTCAGCTCGTTAGTAGAGACTCCGAGGCTGTGTTTGAAATGACCCTCATTCACTATTCCCTACATTCAGTGTTTCCCAATCCTGGTCCCGGAGAAGCCCAACACGTCTCCTGTCTGACACACGTTTGAGCTCTTTACTAACGAGCTGTGTTTGATTAGTCATCTAAAGTCTGCAGTGATGGTGATCCAGGACCGGGAACCACTGATCTACATCAGTCCACGGTCAAAACGGTAATCAGAAATGTTTCTTGAGCAGCAAATCAGCTTATTAGAATGATTTCTGAAGATCATGTGACACAAACCTCTCTTTGTAAACAACAGCTTATTAAATAATTACATCACAACCGTTGTGAATTTAATGACAGCACTAGCAATCTCAAATTCTCACCGCCATTCATAAAAATTCACCACGAATCCCCCCCGACTGCAGTAATAATAATTCAAAAACTGACGCTTCAAATCAACATTTCAAACCAAAAAAAATCTAAACATTTACAAAAAGTCAATTTAATTGAAAAAAACCTTTAATTTCAGTTATTTTAATACATCAACAAACTAAAATGGAAATGATAAATATTTATTGAATTTATAAATATGTATATATATATATACACACACATAGTTTTTTGGTGTTTGGCTTAATGTTATGTTAGAATCATTATTATACTCGTACACCTTTTGTTCTTTAATATTTTGAATTGTTTTTAGCTTTATTTTTTGTTTTTCATTTAAATGTTAAGTTTTGAAATTTTGTATGGATGTCATTTTTATGTAATTTCTTTATTTTTAAAATGTGTATATGTAGTATTTATAAAGTTTTATCTTTTAGTTTTGGATCTGTTTTAGTTGTTTTAATACTTCAATTGATTGCTTCTGTCATCCTCATTTGTAAGTCACTTTGGATAAAAGCGTCTGCTAAATGACAAAAAAAAAAAAAAAAAAATTGTCTTTAAAAATGTCTAAATATATATATATCCAAACCCACAACTTCATAAAAATAAGTATTTATGTCTAAAAACAATTAGAGAATTTATAGGCCTTTTATGGCACTCAGATGGCACCAATCTGGCTTCAAATATTGGTTTTAAAAGGCAATGTCTCTATTTTAACATGAAATACTGCCATAATTGAAAATATATATATATATTTTTTTTTTTAATTATTCATCAATTATTGCATAAATATTAATTAGTACCATGAAATACTCTCAAAATACAAAAGAAAAAATATTATTAAACAAAAATGTTACATTGATTTTAGTGGTGGGAAAAAAAAAAGTTACATTTTAGGTGTCCGGTCACTTTTGACTGTGAAGACCACACAAGTGTGACTCCCAAATAAGGAGCACCAGAGGGATAAACTATTTAATAATCAATTAAAAGTTAATGTACACCTGTGACCTGAATGATATTCTGCTGTACTGTGGTTTGGGGAACAGATGGATGATGACTGAGCTGCAGAGAGAGACGTGGGAATTCATTCAGGACTTCATAACATACACTGTGTTTGGACAGCACTACACATGACAGTGCCCACGTTTAGGATACAGGGGGTCCAAGACCTGCTTGATTAGCGTTCTGGACCCGAGGCTCGACTGGTATTCCAGCTGATCGAGTTATCAAAGGTACAAGATGAATCCCTGATCACAGCCATCGTGATCCATCATGCTTCTGGTAAACTGTGCCTCTGTTATCAGACCTATTCAATAAACACGTCACAAAATACTGAACAACCGCGTTTAATTGCAGGACCAAATTTAATCTGAAAATTGTAAAAAATATCAAATTCATACAAATGCTCTTTAACGGAGATGGTGCTAGTAGGAAAGTGTACAAAAATGAGGGAAAAACAAACTAATATTTAATCTAGTCATCTGAAAGTTGGAGTCAGCTTGGTTTATTCTCTCAGACGAGCCAAAGCTGACCTTAGATCAGTCCTCTTGCTCCGAGGAGCGACGTCTGCTCCACAAATCAAAACATTTACTGCAATTTAATGTGTTTTAAATGCCATCAGCGCCGCACCTTCCAGACGTCTGATTATAAAGGTTAATAACGCTCGCGAGATCTCCCGCCAATCATTAAAAAACACAAGCGTCCAGAAGAAATCACTAAAAAAGAAGCAGCCACATCCGCCGATGTCACTGAACTTCGCAGCTCTTCAGCTCGATCAGTGCGGCTAGTCCTGCTAGCCTGCGCGGCGCTCCCATCAGCCCCTGCTGCGCTGTGATTGGCTCCCTGGAAGCTCCTCTGGGTCAGCTGGGGTGGAAGTGTGAGCGCAGCCGGGCTTTACGAGCCCAGACGAGGCCTCTTGCGCGGCGCCTGCTCCTCGTCAGCGCTCTCCTCCTCCTCCTCCTCGTCCTCGTCTTCATCGTCTGGGTAGTCCACGAGCCCCACCAGCCCCGTCTGTTTAGAGGAGGACACCAGACACATAGGGTTGGGTATCAATTTATCGATTCAGATTCTTATCGAATACTAGTTTTGATTCCAATAAGATAAAAAATATTTTATTCTGTGTCTTTTTACAAAGCATTCTGTTGCAGCTGAATAACATGAGCAAAAACCAGCAGGAACTTTTAACAAAAACACCACAGCAAAAACAACGACTAATATAGGGCAGGGCGACAATTCGATAACGATAATTATCGCGATATAATTTCTCGATAAAACGATATGAAGAGTTCGATATAATGTTTATGCGCCACAAGTGGAACGAAACAGCGCGACTCATTTGAATGACACCACACGGACCGTTTATCCGCTCGGATCAAAGTTCAAACTGCCGCGCGGCGTGAGCTCACTAGAGCTGATGCGTTCACTCGGTCACGCGAGCACTAAACAGCGCTGTGAGATCCAGTGTGAAGCGCTTGAACACACGACTCGGTGATTTAAACTAGTTTAGAGTCAAACAGCAGAAACACTGAGTGCAACGAGAGTCAGAGGCTTTTCAGTCTACACATCACCATCATTTACCATGGATTTACTGTAGTAACACTCACTGCACCGTGGTATTGTGGAACAAATGTGGGATATTCACATTGAATTTTATTACAGGAGTAATGGTATATAATATTTGTGATTAAGCTATAGCATGTGTGCATTTATACTGAATGCTTTTAGACTAACGTTACTGTTTTTCTCACACATAGGCTACCTAAAAACCATATAGTTATATTTCTATCATGGTATTGCTTAATAAAATAAAATAAAACTTAGTCAGAATAAATGTAACCATATAAAACTGAGGTTGCTATAATTTGTACATATGTTACTGATTTTGATAAACAAAAATTAACCTCTGCATCCAAACTCAAGCTACTATCAAATGTGCATTTATAAAAGACAAAAGAGTGATATTATTATTAATATTATCAGGCAACCCAAACTTGTTTCTTGATTTGAAACAATATCACTCATTAGAACATGCAGAAACTAATAAAATATACTTTTTTTTTTTTTTTTTTAGAAATTAATTTTGTTAGATTTATTAGTTTCTACAACTTTCAGTTTGGAGCAAAAATCTGGCTTTAAACTTGAAATAAATAAAGATTTGACATTTATCGTGATAATTATCGATATCGACTGATATGAAAAAAAATTACCGTGATAATTTTTTTGGCCATATCACCCAGCCCTAGACTAATATAAGTGTCCAATATTAATGTGTTAAAGACAAGTAAACAGTCAAAATCAATTAGGAATAGCATAAATAAATACAACTGAACCAAATTTCAGGTACAGAAACTGTCATTAAAAGTTTAGAAACACTGCATAGTTATCATAAATAAAATCTAGATTAATTAAAGTTAGTAAAGATATTCAGTCAAGATCAGTGAATGATTTTCTTTAACATTAATAACAGGCGGTGTGTTTATTAGGCTGCTGTCTCTTTAACACCGAACGCACGCAGATCTATAAATACTGTACACGAGCGTTTTCTTTCATCTGTTTATGTTCACTTAAGACAAAAACAGCTGTGTTTATGATGATATACTGATGTAGTTTTCTGCATACGGGTCGATAAATATGAAAGAAGTCAGTTCTGGCTCAGAACAACCTTTTCTGCAGAGAAATACACAGAACGGATGGAGAACGGACACAGATTTGTGTGCTGCACACAAACAAGGTGCGAGATCTTTCCCTTCCTGCGCTTAAAGGGATCCCTGGGTATTAAGACTTGTATGGTTTAATATGACGTAAATGATGTCTCTTACTGAAATATGTCGTAGAAAACCGATTAAAGATTTGTTACTTGAAAAAAATCACACCGTTTTATACATATTTTGGACTATGGGGGGGCGCCATTATTCTGATGACGTAAAATGGTTGCACTCGGTGAGCTACTAGCACTACCTGTTGCTATTTTTACCACAACACATCTCGGAAAATAAAATACTGATATGATGAGCACAGCTACTGAAAGAGCTCACAGGTGGCGATGGATGCAAGTATAGCTTTAAACCAAATGCTGTACCATCGGATTTTTCCCCACATGGAGTCTAAACGTCCCGGATATCCACGCTGAGGAACTCCTCTAGCGGCCGCGCGTCATGATTAGCGTCGGTATGTTTACATCCTAACAGATAGCATCTAGCGTTTCTCGTCTCAGTCGTTTGTAAGCTCTTTCAGTAGCTGTGGTCTACTAAAAGATTCAAAGGCATCAGGGCTAAAGTGGAGAGAAAAAAGAAGCGGGTTTTAGTAAGTTTTATTCGTCCGCAGGCATCTTCCCATTCTTTTCTCCTCTTCTTATCGCTAGGAAAGCAGTGAAGTCTTACATTGCTTCTCTTGTTGCCCTTCAACTGAAAATTACAACCAAGCCACAAAATGTGGTATCAATATGTTATTTTCTGAGTTGTGTTGCGGTAAAAAGCGCCAGTAGCTCACCGAGTGCAACCATTTGACGTCATCGACACAGAATGTACTGTGCACATAAAATAATGACGCCGATTTTTTTTAAATATCATACATTTTCATGGGATTTCTACTACGTATTTAAATAAGAGACATAATTTATGTTATATTAAGCTATACATGTCTTAATACCCGGGGATCCCTTTAAATTATTTTAAATCACATTAAAATGCGAACGCAGGAATCGTTAAGCAGATCCCCAACCCTACACAGGATCCATGTGAGCGGATGGAGAGATGCGTGACGTACCCGGGCCTGGCCTGAAGGTGGCGCTGCAGCTCTGCTGGAGGAAGCGGAGGGTGGAGGTTTGGAGCCGTTAGCGGTGTTAGCCGCTGCAGTCGAGTGAGAGAAGCTGAACTTGAAGCTGCCGCTCGCCGAACGCTTGGACTGGTTCTCCTTGTCCTGACTCTCCTTCACTGAAACCACAGAACAGACACACGGGAATCACCAGCCACTTCCAGCACGCTTCATGACGGCTCATTTAAGACCAAGTGAAGATAATTCAAGAAATAAACTGAATGGAACAATACATCAATATGGTCTTTAAACATGAATGTCTAATTAGTAACACTTCAAAGTTTGAAAGATACAAATTCAAACCGATCACCGTTACCTTTAATTCATTTTACAATCATATAAAAAGCTTGAATATCTCTGCTCAAAACACTAGAATATGGAAATAACTTTTACTGTACCTTCTCATCACACTGTATTAAAAGTGATGCTATTCCTCAATATTTCTGTCTTGTTTTTTTAGAGCAAATGTCTAGATTCTTAAAGCAAGATATATTTACTGAAGAAGCAAAATGACAAAAGTCATTTTTCAACTCAATTCAAAGAGTTTTCCCCATTGACAGATATTTGTTATAGTTTGAAAAACTCAATTTTGTTTAATTTATCAGAAAACAAAACTTAATATCTTCATAATATCATCTCCAATAAATGCGTCTTGATTTAAGGATGTTTAGGTATTTGTATTGGAAAACAAGACCAAAATACTGAGGAATATATTGATTTTAGCAGCGAATGCAACATTTAAGGTCACGTCCTCATGAATTCAAGACTCTAATTTAAGAAGGAAGAGCGAATAAAGACTTGAAGCCCACAGAAACACTGCACAAATACCTTTCTCGCTCTCCATGAACTTCCCGTAGTCGCTCTTGCACTTGTCCAGGGCTGCGTCGGTGACATCCTCCTCTTCCTCGTCTTCGTTCAGCCACATGTCCTCGTCCTCGTCGAAGGAGCGGGCGTCCCTGCGATACCTGTGAGAGGAGCAGTGTGGATTTATTTCTGCGCTCATGTTAACGTCTCCACAGAGTATATTTGTGCTGTGCTGAATGCACTGAATTAAAGTGACAGCGCATTGCTCGAGATAAAAACGGATTGACACCAAAACACTATTAATAGATATAATACTATAAATAGATCACTTCAAACAAGGCAACATAAGATGCACTTGTGGTGGTAGAAAAACAACGTTCTTTAAGACCCGCGGGATTGCTTGTAATATTTAAATGTAAAAGAAAAGGCACGAGAGCCGACTCTTTCTGTCAGAGGTAAGTTTTCATTTAAAATATTTGTGATAGCCTACTTTTAACGTAAGAATAGGCTACATGCTGTGTATATAATCTTTCATTGATGTATGGTTTGTTATGATAGGACAATATTTGTCTGAGATACAACTATTTGAAAATCTGGAATCTGAGGGTGCAAAAAAATCTAAATATTGAGAAAATCATCTTTAAAGTTGTTCAAATGAAGTTCTTAGCAATGCATATTACTAATCAAAAATTAAGTTTTGATATATTTATGGTAGGAAATTTACTAAATATCTTCATGGAACATGATCTTAATATCCTAATGATTTTTGGCATAAAAGAAAAATTGATAATTTTGACTCATACAATGTATTGTTGGTTATTGCTACAAATATACCTGTTACTTATGACTGCTTTTGTGCTGCAGGGTCACATATACAAATCTAAAAGTCAAATTAATTGAGTAATATGCTGTTTATATTTATTGAGTTTAAACGTGAATGTCTATGAAAGATTGTATTACTGTACTGTGATAAAAGAGGATCACTATGCTGAGAAAGCATTTTCAGTAACAACGTTAGGATTTGAAGTCAAAATAATGGATAAATGTGTTTGTGGATCAGAGAAGCGGACCCCTGTGTGACAGCACAATGAGTGTGTGTGTGTGTGTGAACCCGGAGTCAGTCACCAGCACCTGCTGAGTCCTCGGCTCTGACGCTCCTTCTCCTGCTCGTAGCGGCCCTTCAGACCCTTGAAGGTCTGCACGTACTCGATGGACTCCAGCGCCGTGTAGAAGTTATCCACGATGTGTGCGATCAGAGATTTGATGTCCTCCTGATAACAGAAGAACAGCGGTCAGCAGGGTTGGGTATCGTTTGAATTGATCAATTCTGATTCTGCTAATCGATTCCTAGTTTCCATTCCAATGTGGTTACAAAACATTTAGATATCAAACATTTATTCTGCGTCTCTTTTTGCAAAGCATTTAATTGCTGCTGAATACCATGAACAAAAATCAGCCGGCTACATAAAAACTGGATTAAGAGCTGTTTGTGTGCAAAATAGAGCTGATTCTGGATAAATTGAGACACTTTTTTTTTTTTTTAAATGGAGGTTGTAGTTCTCTCTCGATTCTGAAGAAAGAATACTAGACAACTAAACAAAATCTGATGGAATTTATGAATGGAATGATTGGTAACACTTTATATTAAGGTCTCTTAACTAGTTGCTTATTAGCATGCATATTACTAGAATATTAGCCATTAGTAGTAATTAAGCACATATTAATCTCTTGAATGAATGATTCAATGACTCACTCAAGATTGACTCGTTTCATTACTGGATGAATCAGTGTTTTTGAATGAATCTCTTGAATGAATGATTCAATGACTCACTCAAGATTGACTCGTTTCATTACTGGATGAATCAGTGTTTTTGAATGAATCTCTTGAATGAATGATTCAATGACTCACTCAAGATTGACTCGTTTCATTACTGGATGAATCAGTGTTTTTGAATGAATCTCTTGAATGAATGATTCAATGACTCACTCAAGATTGACTCGTTTCAATACTGGATGAATCAGTGTTTTTGAATGAATCTCTTGAATGAATGATTCAATGACTCGCTTCATTACTGGATGAATCAGTGTTTTTGAATCAATCTCTTGAATGAATGATTCAATGACTCGCTCAAGATTGACTCGTTTCATTACTGGATGAATCAGTGTTTTTGAATGAATCTCTTGAATGAATGATTCAATGACTCGCTCAAGATTGACTCGTTTCATTACTGGATGAATCAGTGTTTTTGAATGAATCTCTTGAATGAATGATTCAATGACTCGCTCAAGATTGACTCGTTTCATTACTGGATGAATCAGTGTTTTTGAATCAATCTCTTGAATGAATGATTCAAAGACAAATACATTTTTAACAGCCCTTTTTCACAAGCTAAAAATAAAGATGTAGACGGCATTGAAATCTTAATTTCACAACAAGTATCCGCTTCTGGACTTGATTTTGGATTCCCACCGCAGCGGTCAGACACGAGCGGATCGGAGGAGACTCACCACTCTGATGAACTCGAAGAGCTCGATGATGGCCGAGTTCAGCAGGTTGTATCTGGTGCCGTTGTCCAGCAGCGCGTTGATGACCGGCTCGAACAGGTTTCCTTTCACGATGTAGCGGTTGTAATACTCGTCCTTCAGGCCGATGATCCTCCTCATGAAGCGCAGCGCACCTGGACAATCACAATCAGCCTGCATTACAAACGCTGCTGTGTTTGCATGATGTTACCGTCTGATCACTCGGGTTTAAAACAAGGCCAGCTGTTACTGGAGATCAAACGTTATGATCAGTTATTACTGTGGTTCACACTAGGGATGCACCGAATGTTCGGCAACCAAAATTATTCAGCTGAAAAAAACACTTTCAGTGTACGGCCAAATGAGCGTAAAAGACAATGGGTCTCATTCATGAATCACAAGCAGAACGTTTTTTTTGTGTAAATCGTTCGTAAAGCTGTTCTGACGTAAATTTTGGGATTGATGAAAGTGTTCGTATTTTCAAGATGTTAGTTGGTATGAAAGAAATGTACACCTGCTCCCTACCATGTGAAAATGGTGCGTAAAACTGATGACACTGAATTTTGATGCTCTGCCATTATAATATTTTACAAGTTCGTTTGCTCTGTTTTTGTTTTTTGGTAGCTGAGAGTTGATAAACGTCCAATCAGTGGAGGAGGGGCGGGACAAATACCACACCGACCAATCATCCTACTTCTACAACAACTGAACAACAGAGAAGTTAATATTGCCGGTTACTGCATTTTTATATTCAATTCTTCAAAATGAGATACTAGTAATACGTTACTGCTGTAGATATTCCACATCATAGAAACCAAAGCTGGAAAAACACTGTGCCACCAAAGCATGCTCTAGCGCCACCAGCTGGTCGTTTACAGAAGAGCACCTGACATTTTTTCAGGTGGCTAAAAACACTTTGGTGGACACACGTTATTGAATATTTATTGTTAGGCATATGGCCTATTAGTCTTTTTTGCATTTATGCAAAATACTGGAGCCAAACCTGAGAAAGTAGACCAGAATATTCCACTGTGTTCCTGGACACGTGCGTAGCTGTAATTCATAGACGGGGATTATGCTAATTGTGAATGAGCGTGCACGAGCGCGCTATTTACCAATGATTGGAATTCATTAACATACACATGTTTAACGATCAAATCGGACGTTTACGAAGCATTTGTGAATCCGGAGGACAGTTTTCGGGAAGTTACTTGGAATTTATTCCTATTTACGAATGTTTCATGATTGAGGCCCAATGTCATCAAACTGTCATTTTTGGTGACGCGATCAAATCACGTACAAAGGACCTGATAGAGTGAGAGCCACGTGCTCTTTATACTGCAGCAAACATGTCACAGTGTGGAAGCATTTAAAAGACACAAAAATCACCGACAGCGAGAGACTGTTTAGCACTGCATCTCATGTCTCTGATGAGAAGAGAAAGCGTGGCTGTTGCTGTTACTGTATGATGACTGAAATCACCAAATGGCCTTAAACAATTAATAAATAAACTGCAGTTATGTTATGTTTTCTAATACATTCACGAATGGGGTTCAAAGTCCAAAGCGTGGGGAAATTCAGCGCTGAAACAGTGTTACTTGTGAGTTGCTCAGTAACATTATGAATTATTACAAGGCATGTGTCAATGCCATACGTGCAACAAACATCATCTCAAATTCATAATGAGAATCATTTATAAATCTGCTGTTGTCAACAAAAAGAAGCACTGAGGTCTTCCTGCGGGTTTCTGATAAAATAAAACCTCCATCAACATTCATAAATGTTAGTATTGTAATTTTACTGTTGTTCTGTAAAATAAAATAAAAAAGACAATAATAATTACAACAGCTCTATTAATACATTTATTATAACATTCACACATAGTCTTCAAACTGGGATCTGTAATATTTTCTAATGTTTTAAAATACGTCTCTTCTGCTCAGCCAGGCTGCATTTATTTGTACAGTAAAAAATACAAAAACAGTAATATTGTGAAATATTACAATTTTAAATAACTGTTTTCTATGTGAATATCTGATAAACTAATGTATTTCTGTGATGCGCAGCTGTATTTTCAGCATCATTACTCCAGTCTTCAGTGTCACATGATCTTCAGAAATCAGTCTAATAATAATCTGCTGCTCATAATGTTCAGTTTTCCATCTTTTTTGCCTTTAGCCAATCACATGCCTGATTCAAGAAGGGGGTCACAAAAGCGGCAAAATACTGTGTTTATTTATCTAACTTATTAACTTTAACTTAAATTGTGCTTTGTTGGTATAATGTCTGCTAGAATGTTAAAAAATGTTCTTTGTTAAATAAACATTTTAAATTGTTATGCAATTGACCGTTCGCAAAGACCCGCCCTCCTTAGTTACTGTTGCCATGACCGACAAACAATGCCGCTCTCACACTACACACATGTTCTCACGCAGTGAAAAATACATCACAGAGCAAAGAGAGAACTGACAACACACCGACAGAGAAGACAGAGCAGGTTACTTCTGATATGAAACAGTCTCAGGACCCTCAGCTTTTAAACTGAGCCATTTTTAAATAAATTCAAACAATAAATACCGTTTTGTGACTCACTCAAGATTGACTCGTTTCATTACTGGATGAATCAGTGTTTTTGAATCAATCTCTTGAATGAATGATTCAATGACTCGCTCAAGATTGACTCGTTTCATTACTGGATGAATCAGTGTTTTTGAACGAATCTCTTGAATGAATGATTCAATGACTCCCTCAAGATTGACTCGATTCATTACTGGATAAATCAGTGTTTTTGAATGAATCTCTTGAATGAATGATTCAATGACTCGCTTCATTACTGGATGAATCAGTGTTTTTGAACGAATCTCTTGAATGAATGATTCAATGACTCGCTCAAGATTGACTCGATTCATTACTGGATGAATCAGTGTTTTTGAACGAATCTCTTGAATGAATGATTCAATGACTCGCTTCATTACTGGATGAATCAGTGTTTTTGAATCAATCTCTTGAATGAATGATTCAATGACTCACTCAAGATTGACTCGATTCATTACTGGATGAATCAGTGTTTTTGAACGAATCTCTTGAATGAATGATTCAATGACTCACTCAAGATTGACTCGATTCATTACTGGATGAATCAGTGTTTTTGAATGAATCTCTTGAATGAATGATTCAATGACTCACTCAAGATTGACTCGTTTCATTACTGGATGAATCAGTGTTTTTGAACGAATCTCTTGAATGAATGATTCAATGACTCACTCAAGATTGACTCGATTCATTACTGGATGAATCAGTGTTTTTGAACGAATCTCTTGAATGAATGATTCAATGACTCACTCAAGATTGACTCGTTTCATTACTGGATGAATCAGTGTTTTTGAATGAATCTCTTGAATGAATGATTCAATGACTCACTCAAGATTGACTCGATTCATTACTGGATGAATCAGTGTTTTTGAACGAATCTCTTGAATGAATGATTCAATGACTCACTCAAGATTGACTCGTTTCATTACTGGATGAATCAGTGTTTTTGAATGAATCACTTGAATGAATGATTCAATGGCTCTTTCAATGTGTCGTGACAGATCACTGTATTGCCTCAGTTCAAACACATGAACCGATCGTCTTTTCATATTTATTTAAAGCACGAAATTAACATGAATAAACATCAGAAAGTGTTTTATTTCAACCGCGGAACACAGCATTTGTCAAGTGTAAGTTCACTGAAGTTAATGTGCTCTTCTGTCTGATTTGTGGTTAAGGCTGGAAGGATACAGCTGCAGCTGGGCATGAACATTTACATATTTTCCGAGCCGAGAATATAACGTGAAACCTATGAAAATGGTTTAAAAAAGCACGGCACCATAGTTTCATCACTTTAGAGTGTCACAGTGACGGTCTTTTTGCAGTTAAAGGGATAGTTCACCCAAAAATGGAAATTCTGTCATCATTTACTCTCCCTCAAGTAGGTCCAAACCTGTATGAATGTGTTTGTTCTAGACATTAAAGACCTGTCATAGTTTAATGAGTGGAAGATGATGAAGCGTCGCGGTTAACCTGCATTGAAAACAGATGAGCACACGTGCAGATACAGCTCCCGATCAGGGCCAAGTTCACGGGATTGTGTCCACAGAATGATAAGAGCACACGTTTTAATTATATTATATTATATTATTTAACACTCAGTATTTAACTTTAGCGCTGCAAGCCACTATAAAGGAATACCTTCTTATTACAGTTACCATGGCAGCCAACAACAGCACAGCTTAACCCTCTGCACATATTTATATTTAGTTATATTGAAAAAGTTTCAACTTTTTTACCCCGTTTTAACATGTATTTCTATGGAGACAGGCCGTAGCTGTCGGGCAAGATGGCGGATAGCAGCGGCGGCACATAATATCCGCGTTCTGATTGGTCAGATCGCCTGTCAATCAAGCTTTTTGCGAACGGTCAATTTATTATTTTCTTTGAAAACCGTAAAAAGCACATTTTGGCAACTTAATTTATGCAATGGTGAAAAAAACGGGCAAAATGCATGGGGAAAAACATGAAAAAACCATGCTCTGTTCAGTGTTTCGTTTTGTTGGGTTTCAGCCAAGAATTTTAATTTGGGTGCATCCCTAGTTGAGGATACTCACAGAGCGCCAGGAAGGTGTGTTTGGAGTTCATGAGCGTCAGCACCCTCCTCAGCAGGTCTTTGGTCATGATGTAGTTCTTGATGTGGTACGAGTGATGCTCCACGCAGAAGGTCAGCAGCTCCAGGATCAGAGCCAGCAGCTGCGCCGTCTGGAGGTTATCTGACACACAGCACACAGACAGGCTAGAGGTCTTCACGGGGTCAAAACTTCTACGAGCGCCTCGGACAAGGGTCCGGTATTGGGTCCTTTAAAATAAATGTCTTTTCCAAATGGATCAGATAAGACCTGAATTCTTTTAAACTATCCCGGATGTGAACTGGAAGTTCATTTTTGAGAAACGCACGTAGAAAAGGAACATAATCTACGTTTGTAACCTCAAAATCCATCTTATATACATGAGATCAGGAGGATCCACTCGCTTCATCGCGCTGCGTGTTCATGCAGGGCTTTTCTTTTTTGTGCGCAGAAGCTGTTCGCCAGAGATGAGGTAAATAACGTTGTTAAATCCATGATTTATTAGGCTATCGATTTACTTCTTATCAAGCCATCACGTTTGTGTTTCAAATCTGGTCACAATTGAGAGACGAACGCAGAAATAACATGCATCCATCAGACAGGCAAAAATATACAGTAATAATAAATAAATGAATGAAAGTAATGGAGCAGCGCTCACATCAGTCAGCAGGACACTGGGGTTTCTCCTGACCGATGCAGGGCTGCAGACTGTGCACATGTTAATGCGTTTACGTTCGAGTCCAGTCGGGTTCAAAAATAAATGCCATCGGGTCAGATGATAAATCGATGCAGAATTGATTCGTGGATGGATTCTGAGATCTTCTGAATGCATCGTGATTCTCCCTGGAATGGGTTCAGGGTAGGGATGCACGATATTATCGGACTGATATTGGAATCGGCCGATAATGGCTTTAAATGTAAATATCGGTATCGGCCCATGTAAATATCGGTATCGGCCCGATATGAAAGATTATGCCGATATGTCTTGCCGATAAGATGAATACATTAACTCACATGTGCTCAGGGTGTGTTAGTGATTAGATCAGCAGTGTGTGGCTCATTCTTGAAGCACAGTTTGGTCTGAATGATGATTATATTGAGTGTTATGATCTCTGTATTTAATCTGTGAAGCACTACAGAATGTGTTCGGTGTGTGATAGAGTCAACAGTAATAGCTCCTCCGGGTCAGTGAGGAGTTTAATCTGTAGGGGGCGCTGTTGGACTGCTTCTAATTAAATTAAAGTAAAATAGCTACACAAATATCATTTAGACTGCGTTTCTGATTAAATAAAGCAGTAATTGATGTCATAAAATCATGAGTATGTTTTGATTTAAAGGTCAGAAGCTATAGCTTACATAAAATAAAAATCACAAACATGACATGAATATTGTAAATTACGTAATTTTATATATTCGGATTTATTAATTAATGTGTAATATTTTAATTTTTTTAAACAAATCATAAGCTCTAAAAGATTTTCTGAATTTTTACAACTCTTTTGTTTTAGACCATCTACAAATGTTAAATCTTCAAATAAAATGTTAGGGTTAACAGCATCTTTCTGGAGGAAAAAACTGCAGCGATTGATATATAGTTTATTTATAGTTATTTTCAAAGCTTCAATGTGCTGTCAAAAAACCTTCATTATTATTTATTTAATTCTAAAAAATAAGTTCTTGTTAAAAACAAACCAAAATTAAAAAATATTTTGCTTATTTTTGCACAGGAGAGACTTGGTGTTGTTTCCAAACAAAAGGAAATATACCAGTATCGGCCAAAATGAGTTGAAAAATATCGGCAAAAATCTAATATCGTGCATCCTTAATTCTGAGCTTAGATTTTAACAGCAGATGGCGCTCTAATCTAGTTTTATCCGCACACTCAAATGCTGATGAAGAAGAGCGCTTGTGTGTTCGGCTGAGTCTGTAATCTCACCTCGGCTCAGCTTTTATGATGCCAGATTAATGTAAACACAGCCCACTGTGAACACCCTTGTGATTCCCTTCAACCTTTTCGAGTTTAATGAATGATTATTTTAGGTTCAAGGGTGTGTAAGGATTTGGAGACGAGCAGAGTACGGCTGTTTCTGAAGCATGCAGCGCCATCTGATGTTCAACACTAAGCTCAGAATCCACTCCAGAAAGAATCGGCATGCATTCGGAAAATCTCATCGAGTCACGATGCATCGATTGATTTTCCAGCCCTAGTCGGACTGGGGTCTAATGTCATCGGGTCTGTCTCGGGTCGGGTTTTCTTTTAAAAAAATAATTTAGAAGACCTCTACAGCACAGTGAGCTCACTGAGAGGAGACGGGTACCTGGACACACGGGGTTGACTTTAGCCGCTCCCTCCGTCAGATCTGTGGACAGACAGACACGGTGTTGATATGTGTGCTCACAGACGGCTGACTGCTGCAGACGAGCAGGTGTGTGTCTCACCTCGGTCCTCCTCGGCGGTGTTAGCCAGCAGTGGAGCCGTCAGCACGTGCATACAGTACTTGTAGAAGAAACTCAGGAACTCGCTCTTCTCTGTTTTCTGTCCGAACACACACACAGAGAAATGATTGCAGACACAAGTGAAGAGCAGCCGCACAAGTGTGGGAGGTGACGCTCTTAGGGCTCTATGAAATCAGTTTTATTTTTTTCTGGACTTCTTTTTAATGGTCAAATTAAATTTCATTAATCAAAAAGCATATCTAATTAATTAAAATCATGAAACTTATACAATTTAACACTAATTTATTAAAAGTGTAACAAAAATGACGTTTAGGGCCGTATGAAATGTTTTATTTTTTTCTCACCTTATGTTTTATTGTTACCAAATTCTGTGTTTTAGCACGTCTGATTATTTGAATGCATACAAACAATTATTTATTCTTACAGTAGCCTTATGAAATTTCTGGCACAATGTCTTTAATAAGTTAAACCGGACTTTTATTTTGACGGGTTGCCGAGTAAAGTTCTGTGTGTATATGATATGACTAGTTTTACTCAAATGAAATGGTAAAATGCTGGTTTTGATCAGTTTTGGAGATATTGTTGATGTATTTATGTCTTCATTGAGACGTCAGACGCTGAAATCACGCGCTCTGTGTATGTAGTAAACAAAACCCTGCTCCATTCACACAGAGACACATGCAGGATTCAGATTTACATCAGATACTAGTCCATATCACCATTTGATTTAAGTGTAATGATCTACTTTTGATTAATTCATCCAAACTTTGACAAACTCCGTGACATTAAACTGTACTGTTTTTATGACTAGATTCCGTCCGTGTTTTCTGCATCACAGAAATCATAGAGTCCTACTCTCTGGCGAGTCAGAAGTGAAAGTGTTATGAGCTGTGAGAGCGTGTCACTGTACTCACGCTGGCCGGAGCGAGCATGTTCTCGGGGTCGATGAGGGTCCTCAGGAGCCCCATGAGCTGCACTGCACCGCCCAGCTCCGGGTCCGAGTCACAGATCATCTGCTTGATCACCACGTTAATCAGCAGCACGTCCTGAACACACCAGCACACAAAAACATCCGCTTCATGATGCACTGGGATCTTCATCTGAACCATCTTAAATCCCAAATTAGATCTTATTCTGAGCTGTTTTCAACTGACAGGTGAATAAAGCGTCACTAAACATTGTTGTAGCAATGCTTAAAGTCTCACATTTTAAATTCTCGTCATTTTGTCACAATTTAAACAATAAAAGCCGTTTTGGTGCTCTTTATTGTGTTGTGACGGATCACTGTAGACGTCAAAATACAAAATGATGTTTTTACTTAGCCTGTTAGTGATGTCTTAATGGTTTTATGTATGTTTGAATAATCTGTCATGAGAGCAAGAGTCATTCTATAAATGATTTCAGCAAGAAGCTCCATTATCTCTGTTCCTGTATTTTTGTATTCAGTCTTTACCTGGATAAATATGGAGAATGAGTGGACAAGCCTTAATATTAATATTCACATATAAACACTGATCAACACACACACAGCTGAGCTTCCATTAGTGAAGTTACATGTTGATCACTGCTCCATTTATATGCATTTCTTTTACGATGTCTTTTTAATGTGTGGATTTTTTGTCTGCTTTGTCTTTCAGTGGATGCACAAAAATAAAAAAAATTATAAAATATCTTCATTTGTGTTGTGAAGATGAACTAAATGACATGAAGGAGAGTAAATGACCATTTTCAGTTTTGGGTGAACTATTTCTTTAAGACAAAAGCGACATGACCTGAAATATTTCTAAATGAATGAATGTCCAACTGAATGGAGCTGAGAGCTTGTGAATCAGAATAAAGCATTAAACAGCAAGCGACCCACCATAGACGTTACAGATGAGGAACTGCTGCTGTATTTTAATGATCTGCTGCTCATGAATCCTGTAGAATGCAGCTGTAACCTGTAATTACTGACTTGTTTGCATGAAGTATTCAGCAAACATCCACACATCAGCTCTGAGAGACAACTGATCCACATCAACATGTCTTTATCCTGCTCATGCTCACACAGTCACATCTTCTGACCCTCACACCAAACATCTGCTTATTATTAAATAAGAGCTGGAGTTATTAGTAAGAGATGTTTATAATGCAGCGGCTCTCTACTGCTCAGGTTGAGTGTTGCTGGAAAGGCGTCACACACTGGGAACTGTGGATACTCACGTCGTCGGCCTGCTGCGGCTCCTGCATGACGAACTCACGCACCATAGACGGACTGAACTCCACCAGGTACGAGAAGATGTCCGTGGCCGCGGTCTTCACCTGGACGTCATCCATGCCCTTCAAAACAACAACAGCACGCGACACAGACGTCAGCCGAGCTGAGGACGCTCACCTCCTCCTGCACTCAGGAGCGGCTCACTCACCATCACGATCTCCAGCGCCGGTAAGATGCCCAGGTTGGCCAGCGTTTTGAAGAAGGCGTCTCTGTTCTGTGGCTGCAGCGTTTGTGAGAAAGCACAGAACTCCTTGAAGAAGTTCACCTGCAGACGTAGAGAGGACAGGCGTGAACCCCTGGCGTGTGTGTGACGGGTTTATGAAGGAAGGAGGACGGAAGGACGTGACATGTGGCAAAGTATGGTGACCCATACTCAGTATTTGTGCTCTGCATTTAACCCATCCAAGTGCACACGCGCGCGCAGTGAACACACACGCACGCAGTGAACACACACGCAGTGAACACACACACACACGCACGCAGTGAACACACACACACACACACACACGCGCAGTGAACACACACACACGCGCAGTGAACACACACACACACACGCGCAGTGAACACACACACGCGCGCAGTGAACACACACGCGCAGTGAACACACACACACACACGCGCAGTGAACACACACACACACACGCGCAGTGAACACACACACACACGCGCAGTGAACACACACACGCGCAGTGAACACACACACACGCGCAGTGAACACACACACGCGCAGTGAACACACACACACACACGCGCAGTGAACACACACACACACGCGCAGTGAACACACACACGCGCAGTGAACACACACACGCGCAGTGAACACACACACACGCGCAGTGAACACACACACGCGCAGTGAACACACACACGCGCGCAGTGAACACACACACACGCGCAGTGAACACACACACGCGCAGTGAACACACACACGCGCAGTGAACACACACACAGCGCAGTGAACACACACACACGCGCAGTGAACACACACACACGGGGTGAACACACACACACGCGCAGTGAACACACACACGCGCAGTGAACACACACACGCGCAGTGAACACACACACAGCGCAGTCAAGGGCACCTCAGTCGTGGTATTGAAGGTGGAGAGAGCGCTGGACATTCACTCCCCCCCACCGACAATCTCTGCTGGACCTGAGACTCGAACCTGCCACCTTCGGGTTACAAGTCCGATTCTCTATCCATTAGGCCACGACTGCCCCAATTCTGATGTGTGAGTGTGTGTGTGTGTGTGTGTGTGTGTGTGTGAGGTACCAGCTCTCTCCTCTTGCTGTCCTCTGTAGCTTCATCTGTGAGCTGAGCAAACACCTCCGTCAGGAACTTCTCATCCTCCTGAAACACACACACACACAGCGTTACACAAAGCTCTGACACTCCACCTCTCACATCTCATTTCATCTCCACACTCTTATTCAGCATCACTTCTCATCTGACACTCATCTTCTCATGTTAGAGCTTCTAAATATCTGGGTAATCCGAGATCTGTCAATGTATTTGATGTTGGACAGGCATTGGTATAATTAGCCGTGTTTCCACTGTCACTCCGGGCCTGGTTGTGCTCGTCAGTGCCTCCTCGGGGTAGAGGTCTTCACGGAGGACCCGAGACCCGAGGACCCGGGACCCGATATTTGCTGTGCAATATGTGCCGATCGGGTGCAGTCGGGTCTGTGTCTTCCCAGACGGGTTCGGGTCCAACTTTCGAATAATGGTCGGGTCCGCGTCGGGTCCGGGTAGTACATTTAAGGCATTTCTCGGGTCTGCACGGGTTCGGGTCCCACTTTCAAATAAAATACAGGTCCGGGTCGGTTCCGTGCAGCATATTTACGGGTCTCTTCGGGTTCGGGTATGAATTTTTGGACCCGTGAAGACCTCTACCTCGGGGCCAAAGGCCCGGGTTTTTTGGCCCAACGAAAACCTTGAGCCAAAGCGGGCCAGCTGAAGCTAGAGCAGTGGTTATGAACAAAGGCGGAGCATCAGCGATGCAGATTATTTCATATTAACAGCTATAACACCAACATTAAAGATTTTTTTAAATAATTTTAGCTCAAAACTCTCTTTCAGACAGCAGCAAGTGTTTGAAATAACTTATGTTTGAGAGCTGATGTGGATTATGATCACCATACAAGGCAGAAATATTTATAAGCGATGCAAAAGACTATGCACGCTAGCCACGCTACCATAGTAAACATGGTAAATACAACCGCTTGAAGAAATCAGACATCAGCTTCTCATTCTCGATCACAATCGTGTATTTATTCATAAGTATCGTCTCGAGACTTTAGCTGCGCGTATGACATAAAAATAATGGTTATTGTTCGGGAGCTCCCTCTGCTACTCGTATTTTTGATGGAAAAAAATATAGAAATGATCATTTTTTAAATGTGATGTGTGACTACAAATAAACAGAAACAGACTCGACCAAGTAAGTAGGATAAGTGTCCTCTTTCTTTTGTGAAATAACAGTTCATACCGCTTTATTTCTGTGACTAATTTTCAATCCTGATTAATTAATTCATTATGATCAATGTATCGCTTATTATTGTAAAACATTGATGCTTTTGGATTGAAATCTTTAACAAAGCATGCAAACAAACGGACACTTTTATCATGTTTGTTTTGTGATCACGCTAGTTCCAGTGATTTATTTGATTAGTTTTCTGATAACTTCTCTTTGGTGAAATGATGGCTCAGGAACATCATGATATATTTTAGTTTGCGTCTGAATTGAGGTAAAGTGCCTCAGAACTGACCGACACCAGAGTGTTGATGATTTAATGGATTCAATAAATCACATTCACATTTCAAGCATATTCATTATTCATAAAAACCAGCTGAGTGGAAGTATTAATCTGAATTCATGATTATGATATCTATTATATGGTCAGTTTAACAAATGCCATCCAGCACTATGAGATCAGAGTGAGTGATGACTGATATAAAGCCAGTGGACAGCAGACGACAGCACATCTACTTGACAGCATTGCTTTAGTACATATTTACACTATAAATCCTCTGCAGGCTTGCAGGGTATAAATATATCATTTGAAATACTTAGGGATGTAAGGATGCCCAGCTGGTTGAAAATCTATAAAAATGTGTTGATTCACGTCGGTTGAGTTGTTAAACGAATCACGATACAGTTGGGCTGGGAGTTAATATGAATGTGTCTCTGAGAGGAACTAACTGTCTTCAGAAACTGTCTGTTTTCTTTTCATCTTGTCTCTGTATAATGCATATTAAAGTAGTGTTCATAAGCACAGCCTTAGTTTGTTTGTACGAAGAAATATACTTTGATTATAATTAATATACTATGATTTAAATTTCAATTTAGTTTTCTTTTTTTACATATTTAAATTTCACAAAGAACTGTGCCGCTTTTGGTCTGAAAAGGACACCTTTTTCATTTATAATTTGTCCTGAATCTCATTTTGTGGAAATAAATCATATCGCATTGTTGTGAGTTGAGTGAATTGTTACATCACTAGAAATACTTAATTTGAAAATCAGCCTAATTTATATAAAAAAAAAAATTGATCTAAAGTATGAACAGTTTTAAGATTTATTTTATATACTACATAACTACTGATTAATCAGTGAAATAATCGGCGATTAATTGTTCGAATAATCGTTAGATTTCGTTCCGCTTTTGGCGCATAAACATTATAATCAAACATTTATTGAACTCTTGTTATCGTTTTATCGAGGAAAATCATCATGAACGTGATGACACGACGGATTATTGTGATACACAGCAAACAATGATATAGACCGAAAATTCTAAGAGTAAACAAAGTAACTATGCCTTTATTATTTCTATTTTACATTTATTTTAATATTGATTTGTCTGTATAATGAGTTCATTGTAGGTCTGTGTTTTATTGGTTGTTTTCTCCTCTCGTCCCACCCTCTACACTCTTCCACAGCTTTACACGCACATTTCTGGAGTCTGTTTCAGATATAAGGTGTAAAAACCAGTGCTGAAACAGAGGGGTTTCATGACACGTTAAAAACATAGCTAACAAATAATAATAAATCCAAATGTAAAAGCTTGCAAGTAGGGCTGCACGATTAACTGAATGCGATTGTCATGAGCATCTTGTCAGTAAAGCCGGTTCTGTGATTAGTAGTAAATCTCCATCACGTGCTTTACAGACGGAGCAGCATTTACTACAGAGCTGTAGTTCACTGAGAAGTCTGCACAAAAAGATTGCAGACTTCTCAGTGAACTACGGCTCTGTGTAGTAAAAGCTGCTCCATCTGAAAGCACGTGAAAATACCACGTTTTTACTCCAAACTCACTTCATAACATCAGTCGAGTGTTTGAAATAAATCCTTCAGTGAGATGATGTGGCTTCTTACACAGATAAGCAGTGATAAAGGCTATGTCAATTAGCATTGCATTATTATATACTTTATTATAAGGAAAATTATAATAAGAACTCAGAATAACCATATATTGTCGCAGTCGTGTGTTTATTAGTCACGCTGAATCAATGAAAGCAGTTAAATCTTCTGTTTATAGTGATTGCTTGTATTTCTTCTGTGGGGTGTATTTGCAGTTTCTCTGGCCTTCAGATGGAGATTTACTACTGATCACAGAACCGTGCTTCACTGACAAGATGCTAGGGCTGGGCGGTATATCGAGCTTGTACGATATATTGATATATTTCTTATAAGCGATACAGTATGAAGCAATACTGTTAATATCAATATACAGTAGTTTGATACGAGTGCATCTGAAAAAATATCTAGGGAGGACACAGACCGAACTGCTGCGGAGAAAGTGCTTAATACAATGATCTAAACATGTGACAAGCTTTATATGAAGGGCTTTAAAGAAACTCGTAAGATATAGACGCCTATAGTTTATAGTTTCTGTTTAAAGCGGCTCGCTCCGTCAGATGCTCTGACAGAAAGACTGCGTGTGCCGCTGACAGAGATGCTACTCGTGCGGTTTAATGTGTTTGAGATGTGCTGTTCCTTAATGCAGGGTTTCCCAAAGTGGGGTTCGCGAACCCCTGGTGGTTCGTGAGGGAATTGCAGGGGGTCCGTGAGTTGGTACAGGGTACGCCTACGAGTGTATACCATTAGCGAATTAAAAAAAAAAATAAATAAATATATATATACATTAAAACGTTTTTGCAAATAAATGTTACAGGTTTATACAATTGTCATCTGTAAAATCTTAAATGTATAAAAATAATTATCTTTTTGGAGAACCCTGTATTTAAAAAAAAAAAAAAAAAGTATTGTGGAAAAAATGTAATACATTGTAAATTAAAGTAATATGAATTTTTATAATTTTCTGAGTGTAATAATAACAATAGCAATTTAAATATTACTGAAACTTTAAAACTGATAAAAATAGTTTTTAAAGTTAAACATGCAAATGTGCCATTAAATTATTGAAATATGTACTTAAAATATCAGGGGGTACTTTCAGTAAATAATTTATGTCAAAGGGGTTCGGCTGACAAAAAAGTTTGAAAACCCCTGCCTTAATGCATAACTTGCATTTCACAGGTATATTCTCCATCTGTAAATGTTTGAAAGCCATGGAAATATTTCAATTTTTTCAGCTTATGCTTTGCGATTCTCCGCTAAACTTCACAGACATCATTTAGAACGAGTGCCGCCGCGCACATGACAGAGCAGACAGAGCGCAATAACTCTGACTATTAGGGTTGTGCCGATAGACGATAGTATCGTGTATCGACGATAGTCAGAGATATCGAAGATAGCAAATGTCTTTGTCGATAGTCAAGACGATATTAGGCTCAATCTCCTATTAATGTATAAACTATTATTATTATTATTGTTAGGCGGCCTATTATTATTGGGCTATCAAATTGCCCCGCTATTTCACCTCAGCGCCACACTTAACACACACACGCAAATGAGGAATAAGGCCAAAGTATACTTCGGCCGTCCGCGTACCGTCCTTATTATGTCATTTTCATCATCAAGAGGGCTTGCGGACAGTCGCGCACCCCGTCCGAGTGCAGCCAATTTTTTGAGACCGCGCAAGTCAAGTTGGTGGTTCTGCGCATGTGTTGAGCTCATCCGTCCGCACTCTTCTGCGGCTGAGTATACTTTGAATGCTGCGCGGACGCAGCTGTGCGCGAGACGGAACAGAACGCGGAAAGTGAAGAAGCCTTTAGGCTTCTCCTCCTCATTGGGAATGTTTTAAAAACGGACTCTAAAACTAAGCCCACATCAAAATTGAACTGCAGGGTGATAATCTTTATTTACAAATTAGGCTGTGTCAAGAGTGCAAAAAGAGACATCTTGAACAGCTTCGAGCTATGAATGAACATGACGAAACTGCACCGGCAGCATTTCGTTTTCTTTACAGCACATTATCAAAACACACTGATGCTTATTCTTCATCATCGTTATTATAAAAATATGCAGTTAATAAGTTATCAGTCTAAAACTGGGCTCGTCATGGGGCGCACGGTCCGGAGCGCTGTATGACTGATGTAAATCTGTTTAATTTAGCTTTAGCTTGTTAGTTTAAACATGTTAGTTTTTTAGTATGTTTGAAAGTATATTATTTCGGTTATTGGTACTTCTAGGCTCTCTCTCTCTCACGCACGGTTTAAAATCACCAAATAGTTATGAAATAGCTTATGACAAGTACAGAGAGTCTCTCTTGCCCCACACACCCATGCACGATAATATAGTGTATCGGCGATCTCACAGGCTGGCGATATGATGATATGAAAAATGACCATATCGCCCAACACTACTGACTATAATATACATTTTGCTGAAATATTAGTAGTTGGACAATATATGTGAAATATGTAGAATTTTAAACCTAAAAGTAAGTGTATTTGTATGATAGCACTGTAAAGTGTAATGGGTTAATCAAAATAGCCTTTTTACTCAATTAGTCTGTGCTTTTTTATTATTTTCATTTTTAGTTTAGTAAATGTAACTTCCGTTTTAAAAGCATTATTTTTGTTTTTAGATTGCAATGTTACAATGTTAGAATGTAATGTGATTTTAACCCTTTTTTGCACATAATATATGCCTACATGCTTACATTCACTTTATTTGTTTAATCCAAATGCATACATACCGAGATATATACCGTATACCGCAAATCAGCCAAAAAATTCCAAGATATGAATTTTTGCTCATATCGCCCAGCCCTACAAGATGCGTGCATGACTAGCGCAGCTTCTGCCTAATTGTGATTTCGATTTATCGTGCAGCCCTACTTGCAAGGTACTCCACTGTCCCGCAACGCCACAGTTTTCAATTTACGATGTGAAGCGACGCACCTGCAGCATGCTGACGATCTCCACTTTATTGAAGAAGATGAAGGAGGACAGCGTGGTCAGGAAGTTGTCCTCGAAGACGGACTGCGTGGGCAGGATGATGTCCTGGATGTACTGCACGCGGTACGTCTGGTGGATCTTCTGCCGCAGCTCCGAGTCCGTGATGGGGATCACCTCTTTGAACCGGGCCGTCTTGGTGAGGAACTCGCGGTGCTTCTTGGGCTGCAGCAGCGCCGGCTCGTACTCCAGGCAGCCCACCACGTCCATGATGCAGTCGTCGGCGAACATCAGCTCGAACAGCGTGGCCTTGTTGAGGAAGAGCAGGCCGTGCATGATCTGGTAGAGGTGCTGCAGGCCCTGGCGGTCGTCCGACTCCTCGCACGCCCGGAAGAGCTGCAGCAGCTTCCCGATGTACCCTGAGCTGAGCAGAGCGAGCGCCAGCTTCTCCCGCCGGACGGGCGACGGCAGCACAGACGTCACCAGCTCCGCCAGCTCCTCCAGACAGTCCGGCTCGCAGGCCGGCAGCTCCACCAGGTGACCCGACTCCAGCGTGTCCTCGAACCGCTCCTCCTCGGACTCGTCCATGGGGTCCTGTGTGATCTCCACGGACGGATCTTTGCCCTGCACCTGCACACCAGACACACGGCCGTCACTACTTTTGTCATATATATATATATATATATACACATATACTGTATTGACCCGAATATAAGACGACCCTGATTATAAGACGACCCCCCTTTTTCCAGATGCACCTTTTGGAAAAAGGCTTTTTGAAAACCAAATCTTGTTTTTTTTCTCTCTCTCTGTAAACCACATTTTTTCTTAAATTATTTTCATATTGCATATTTTACCTATTTAATTTTTTTTTTGAAAGTATGGTAAATACTGGTAAAATGTACCAACAATGACATTTAAAAATATACACTTTTTGATATACCATAAAAATAACAGGTAGCCCATCTTAATTATATAACAATTAGCCATCCATCTCATAGTAGCTACCAACATTTTATTAACAGTAGAAGTGAAATCTTATTGTAGTCTTCAAATCTGGATACTGTCTTATGTTTTAAAATCACTTACAGATGAAGTTTGTTCTCATCAGGCTACAGTCACGACTCACGCCGCTGTAAGCCTTTCTTTTTCTTTTACTCGCGATCTTTACACAACACACAGTACATTACATATTTCATGGCACACTCGTTTTATGCGTTTTTGGCGCCACCTATTGTTGTGGATGTATTATTGACATGTCAAAGACCCTGAATATAAGACGACTGCGTTTTTTTAGATGTATTTCCATGAAAAAAAAACAGTCTTGTATTTGGGTCAAAATGATATATATATTTTTTTGTATATTGTTTTATTATTTCAATTTCCTGTACGACACTTTGGTCAACCTTTTGGTCATTTTAAAATGAGCTTTATAAATAAAGAAAGAAAAAGAAGAGAAAAATAGGCTTTTTTTTTTTTTTTTTTTTTTAAAGAAAACAAGCAGTTAGAAAACCAGTAGATAATGCAGGTGTTAGAGGGTCAAGTAACCAGCTAAATACTGGAAGTGGTGCATTCCACGGATGAGGATCCATGAAACGCATTATTAGACCGTTTTCCAAGGCTGCATGATATTAAACCCATTTAAAAATCACAATACAGCATTATACTATTGTGAATTTACAAACACTACAATTCAATTAAATATATGCGATGCAGGTTTAATATATGTGCTTTAATTAACATGCGTGCGTGTCTGTTCACAGTAAACGCTGCTCCGCACAAACTCTCATCATTTACATGTGTGGAGCGTCTCAAACTCATCTCTGCATTTTGTTGTGAGTTTGTGTTTATTATAACATTCATCTGGGAACACAACGTGCGTCATTTCATCAGATTTGTAAGGTAAATCATTTATAAACCTACGCAAACACAGAAGAATACATCAATATCTTTCTCAATATGCTATCTGTTCATCACGATTTCAAAATAAAAGCTCAAACCCTCGTTAGCGTCCTCTGCAGGCCTTTGTTAATGCATAATGTACTTTAGCTCTATTGTTTATAATTCATTATGTATTTTAACAGTTTTGTTCAATAAAACCATATGATTACTTGCTTTTGGTACATCATTTGAACTAAATATTATTGCTTCATTACTATATGTATTTTAAATAATTTTAAAAGCTACTGCTCGCTTAGGTCTATTTTTACTACTACAAAAAAATTATTAAAATGATCCGATTACTCGATTAAGCGTCAGAATAATTGATTACCAGAATAATGGTTGGTGAAGGCCCTACACGTCAGACAGAGACCCACCTGACAGATCTTCTCCCAGATCTCATCACAGCCCGCTTTCTCCTGGAAGCTCAGAGCCAGGTCATAGTTCTCCGCTTCGGACCAGACGATGAGCGTGTCCTGACGAGACAAAACCACAGCGCTCAACACCTCCAGACGGGCGCTTATACACTAACTAATACACTTCATTCCCAGCGATATCGTCAACTTGATTGCACACATACTAATATGTGTCTCTGGAGCACAAAAGCAGTCATAAGTAACAGCACAGGTATATTTGTAGCAATAGCCAACAATACATTGTATGGCTCAAAATTATACATTTTTCTTTTATGCCAAAAATCATTAGGATATTAAGATCATGTTCCATGAAGATATTTTGAAAATTTACTTCCATAAATATATCAAAACTTCATTTTTGATTAGTAATATGCATTGCTAAGAACTTCATTTGAACAACTTTAAAGATGATTTTCCAGATTCCAGATTTACAAATAGTTGTATCTCAGCCAAATATTGTCCTATCATAACAAACCATACATCAATGAAAAGATTATTTATTCATCTTTCATATGATGTTTAGATCTCAATTTCAAAAAATTGACCCTTATGACTGGTTTTGTGCTCCAGGGTCACATCTGAGCTAGATGATGACCAGTGTTGGGCAGTAACTAGTTACTAGTAATTAGTTACTGTAATAATATTACTTTTTGCAGTAACTAGTAGTGTAACTAATTACTAATAAGATTTCAGTAATATTACAGTTACCATCCATAAAAGAGCTTAGTTACTTTTGATGCTCGACCCGCTGATTTAAAATCAACAATCAAATAATTCCTAGATTTATGTTCATAATTTTCACGACTCACACATGCATGTGATGAGGTGCAGCAGACGAGCTTGAAATATGGAAAAGATTACATTCAGCAGATAGAAATATTGCATTATATTGATTTTGTCAGGAATAAAGATGATCTGAACACTGTTGTGTATTACTTTACTCTGGCTTTACATCCCTCTGATCATTATATTACTATAATTAAACATCTTTTTGGAAAATTAAACAGTTTCTTACAAACTTATGTGATTTGATAAAATACATAACAAAATATAATCATATATGGATAACGGAGAAATTGCAATTAGCTTCAAGCTACACATTAATGAGATTAATACAACACTTCTGCTTGAATGTCACTGTTAATCACTATTGAGTGTTTGTAATAACTAATAATGTGGATTTTGGTCAAATGATGAAGCAGAAATATGTTATTAGTAACATTTCTGTGTAAGATACACTGTTACAACTTCTGTGTGACGTGAAGAAACAGTAATGTAACTAGTAGTGTAACTAAATAATGTTGCCAGAAAGTAATAAGCAACAATATTACTTTTGAAAAGAGTAACTAGTAATGAGTAATATATTACATTCTTTGAGTAACTAGCCCAACACTGTTGATGACAATCACTGAATCAATGATGAACTAAGTTAAATTGAGTGTTTACTATTGTCCCTTAGCATTCCTACACACTGTTTTCCTGCTGAATGCTGTAAAGCTGCGTTGTTATGAGCGCTCTCTACTGAAGGTGTGCGGTCAGCTGAGAGCTGCTGGACTCACCTGCTGCTTCTGATACGCGGTGTCGGCGTTGATCTTGGACTCCAGCAGCAGAGAGCCTACAGAAGAACAAACACACTTCATCACACGAGCTGCGACACAGCGGGAGCTCCGACAGACGCGTCTCTTACCGTCAGCCTCGCCGGTGACCGTCAGCGAGTCCGGCTCCGAGCAGCACACATGCCCGGTGCCCCGGTCCTCCCACTGCCGCTCCTCGTTCAGCGTGTACACCTTCACCCGCCGCCGGGTGTCGCTCATCTTTCCCGCACGAACCGAACCGAACCAGCTTAAGCAGCACTAGCAGTCCTGACGCATAGCTAGCGCACGAAGCTAGCAGCCTAGCACTGCCTCTCCTCAGATCCGCGCAGCCGGGCGCCGCTCATCCTAACCCTGACTAATCCACACAAAACGAGCCGGAGCCTGGGTCCGGTTTGATCGGACTCTCGGAGAGACAAGTTTATATCACAACACTAAACCTGACGCTACCTCCTATCAGTCATCTTAGACTCAGGAAAGCCGTTAATTAACCCTCAGAATGACCCGAACCTCACACAATCCCGACCGATCCGAGCAGCATGATCCTCGGATGTTTAACCGCCTTCAGGTCTCGTTATAGCTCAGATTAGCACGGAACGGTTCGAGTGTTTACGCGAATGTCCGTCTATCCGCCGATCGCCGCCATCTTGTGTGTCTTTCACTGCATCAGCGCTGCTGTGATGGCGCGGGGTTTCCGCGCACGGGCTACTGCCATAGAGATATATACGTAGATCCCTCATTAGCGACTGTTTCTATGGGCCGCTATACCTATACTTTTACCATAGGCCTAATAAAACCATGGTTAATTTTCCTTAGAAAAAAAACATGACCCATGAAAATATATGAAAAATATGTTCAGTATTAAGATTTTTCTGGAAAGAAATATTCAAAATGTAGTTATTATTGTACAAATTTTGACATTTATTAAGATTTTTCTGGAAAGAAATATTCAAAATGTAGTTATTATTGTACAAATTTTGACATTTAGGCAAGATAAAACAACAACACATGGTCCTTATGTAATACTTAGGCCTAGTAGAGCAAACACATTACAATGAGGGGGCTGTTTTGCAACAAGGTGGAGATGTTGATGAAAAAGTGACAGGTAGATGTGAAAAACGTAAAGTAGTCAGGGACAGTGAAGATACTAATCACATGAATAGGAAAGATGCCTTAATCCTGCAATAATTTATTTTGTCCCAGTCCGCCCCTGCACCATAGTAATCACTGAATAGTCAAAGATGCCACAATCCTGCACAGCCCTTTTTTATATATATACTAGCATACATAACAAAATGCGGCCGATGGTCTGCGTTCGACCCCCGAGAAGGGAATGACGCATTGCGCGCTAGAGGTCGAAGCGGATCTACAAAATATCTATGGTTTCGAGCGCTTCGAAACAGTGAATCATTTTGCGAAGCGATTGATTCGAAGCTTCAAAACAGTGAATCGTTTTGCGAAGCGATTGATTCGAAGCTTCGAAACAGTGAATCGTTTTGCGAAGCGATTGATTCGAAGCTTCGAAACAGTGAATCGTTTTGCGAAGCGATTGATTCGAAGCTTCGAAACAGTGAATCGTTTTGCGAAGCGATTGATTCGAAGCTTCGAAAGGGTTCGTTTCTCCCGAGTGTTGCCAACTTAGCAATTTTGTTGCTAAATTTTGCAGCTTTTTCTTCCAAAAGCACCCAGCAACAAATATAGCTATTTTTAACATTTATTTGGCAATTTTTGAGCAACTTTTGATAAATGACTCAAACAATAAAAAGGCACACAATTTGAATCTAAATTACACAAAATGAGTAAACCAGAGATGCAGTACACACATCACATGATTTAAGTTAGCTGCTATTTGCAATTGTTCAGTTTGATAATAATAATTGAATAATTGTTCATTTATGATACACCTTCGCTTGTACCTGCGATTGTTGATCAGTTAGTACACTAAGACAAATATCTAGAAAAATGGAAAAGGTACTAGTAATTTTTCAGGACCTTGTGTTATCCGTTATCTGTTGTAACCTGAAAACACAAAATACAATGCGTAATTTAAAATGTAGGTAAAAAAAAAATCCTTAATATTAACATGCCCTTTTTATACTCACTAACTACTAATACACTGCTTAAAACTATAACTGTTCAGAATGTGTAGTTTTATAAGTTCACTAGCTAATAAAAATTAATTAATTAATGGTACACAACTGTGTCCGTGTTCAATAATTCAGTGTTGTATTTAAAAATACAGTTATTTATATTATATTAGGCATTTATATTATTTTACAAACAAATCTAAATTAACAGCCTATATAACATTTTTTTTTTTTGCTGAGATTTGATGAAGTGACACATTTTTGCGTCGTAATTACGCAATGACGTCATCGCGCAATGACATCACAACGTCATTTAGCAACAAATCGACCGTCCTTTAGCAACTCTCTCTGAAAATTATGCAGGTCACCTCTTCAAAAGTGTTCACACCGCTCTCCTAACCAGCTTAGCACAGCAGTTCACTTCACATTCATAATGCACCAAACACATCATACATGTCTCAAGTCTACTTATTCTTCATAACACTAGCAAAGATTGTCCTCTTAGTCACTCATAAAACAATGACCTAGTTTTAAAAACAAACTTTTCTATTCATTAAAACCTTTGTATTTGTTATTAATTTTCAATTACATGTCATTTTTTAAACAAAACAAATTCAAGATATTCCATGTTCTTTTTTGCAAACAACAAATAATTTTCAAAAATGTCACTGCAGATATTCTATACAACTTAAAAGTATGTAAAGCTCAATTAAACAGTCATTTTAACATATAAGCACAAGTCAACCTGCCATACCAAACAATACCACAGGGAGATGCCAAAAGACTGCATAAAAACTACTATACGGGTCCATTCAGAATCACTAAACAGACCAAAATACATGAGTATTGATGTTATGTTGATCATCAATGATGTTATAATGATCAGTGCGCCAAGAGCGCACATACACGGTTCATTTGCGCATCAATTATAACGGACACAATGCGTGCCTAATGCACGATCCTGCATGTCACTGTAATCATCTCTACCTTGATTACAATCGTCGTCCATCAAAACTTTAGGCGTGACACTGGCTTCTTTTATCCAGCCGAAAGCTAGTTTGCGTATCATATGCTCATACAGTGGATTTGAGCCGCCGTTCAGTCTGTATTTCACACAGCGTGATGAGAAACGGTTTGCTGCTCCGAAACACAGAATATCACAGAATACGTAGAGAGGTGGTTATGTTATTTATTTATAGGCTATATATTTTTACATTATTTAACATATTAGTCATAACATTAGTGAATATATTATATTTTAATCTCATGCCGCCCTGGTTGAGAACCACTGACCTAAAGCGCAATCTACCAGCATTGCCTTCACGATCGACTCGCGATCGACCTATTGGGCACCCGTGCTTTAGATCGACGGACGTATGCCAGTCTTTGGGATGAATACAGGCTGATAACACTTTTAACGTTAACATTTTGAACTTGTACCTTCTGAGGTGTTTGTTGAGGTTCCGTAATTCCAGAATGGGTCGGAGACCTCCCCCTTTCTTTGGAATGACAAAGTACCGGGAGTAAAACCCATGATGGCTGTCCTCTGGTGGCACAACTTGAATTGCTCTTTTTCTTAATAAAGAGGATATTTCTTCCTCCAATTTGCTGAAAAACAGTGGTTTTACAGCAAACTGCAGATGATAACCGCATTTTATTGTGGATAAAACTCAAGGGTGCATGCACGCCAAAGCGGACTGCTCTAGCTCTCGCTCACTGATGGCGCGGCGGAGCTAGGGGTTGCAGCTCTGATTTGGGTGTTTTTGTCTGTATTTTCAGACATTTCTGTGCCCTTGGCCTGCTGCCTGGATGCACAGGGAACAGTTTTATTTGTTTCACACATTTTTTGCTTTCCCAAACCTCCTCCTCTCTCTTGCATAACCTCGTGGGTGGAGAGTGGATAAACAACATGGGGGGCACTGGGTGAACTGGTGCCAACACTCCAATCTGAGAATAGTTTTTCTCTGAACACTGAACTTGAATCAAACCCCGACACTTCTTTGCTGGAGGGGAAGAACAAGACTCTTGTGTCGTGAGTGCTGTACCCCCTCTTTTGACTCTGGTTAGGTCGCCCGCCTCTTCTTGCCCCCTTGAGGGTGAGCTGGTCGATGTTTAGACGCAGCAGCCGCAAATGAGGCCTTACCTCTCGGCTGGGGCTGTCTTGGGTTCACCTCCACCTGCGTTGACTGCTGGGGTGGGGGGGCCTTGATTTTCTGTACCCTGACGGACCCACTCTGGAGGCAGAGGGAAAACCCTGGCGAGAGGGCTGTGGGGGTCGAGCCGTGGACTTCCTGGGGAGGAGGCCTCCCCATCTTTTTTGCGAAGGTCACACTGCTGCCGCATATTTGTCACGGACAAAGCCCCGAAAAGGGCTTTTGGCTCTACTGGAGAATCAAGAAACTCAGCCTTCTCCCGGTCTGACAGGCCCGAGAGTCCTAGCCACAGCGCCCTTTCACCCACTACAGCCAAGCCGCAGCTCTGGACTGCTCCGCGGGATGATCGTAGGTTGAGATCTGCAATGACTCAGATCTCTTCCCACAGTGCTGTATCAGGAGACCCCATGTCAATCTGCCTCCCCATCTCCTCCATGAGCTCAGCTTGATATGCTGTGAGCAGTGAGGTGGCATTTAAGGCTCTGACAGCCAGGGCAGAGGAGCGGTAGATTTTCTGAAACAGAGAGGCGGAAAGCCTTTCTGTCCGTCCTGGCAGTGACGGGGAGGTGGAGGATAAGGCTGTCGGCGATTGGGGTGGAGGTGCCACCTACAATTCCACCGGCTGGGGGTTTAACATCCCTAGTTCCTCCATATTGTGCATGTCCAGCCTAGAGAAATCTTTAACAGGCACTCTATGAGAGAACGGTTTGTCCCAGAAACGGTGCATCAACACATGCTGGGACGGCTGGAATCAGCTGCTTGGCGGAAGAAGTGCATGATGGCAGCCTCTTCCCATCATATAAATCTCTCTCTAGGCCCTGGCCCTCCTGCTGTGAAGGCCAGTCAATAGAGAGTCTGGCAGCTGCCCTCCTGCACACTTCAATGAGGTCCAGGTCTTCCCGTGCGGGGGAGGGGGACTCACCTGTTACACTGCCCGGTCTGGAAGAGAGATTATGAGGGAAGATTTCATCATCTTCATCTTCCTCCAAATCCTCTTCCAAGAGACGAGCAATCATCTCATCATCTTCCTCCTCGTCTTTATCCCGTCAAAGGGTCCGATTCAAAGAGAGGGGGAGAGGTCTCGTCCTAACTCACCAGTTATAGTGCGTTTGCTAGGCAGCCTCATCTTTCTCCGCGGGTGGAACTCGGATCCCCTTTACCCTATGGCTAAACATAACTCAGGCCCACAGAGGTGGAGCTAATAGGTCAAGCTTCTCCCATTATGCGCAAGCTCAACAAAAGTCGCCATCTAGAGGAACATCTGTGGCACTGCCAAAGTATGGTCAACTTAGATTTAGATCAGGGATCCTCAAATCTGGCCCACAACATCAATTTTTCCTGCAGAGTTTAGCTCTAACCCTAATCAAACACACCTGGGGCCAGTTGTTTAAAAAGTTTAATCTGGATCAGAATGATCTGGATTTGGAAATCCCATGTTTTGCTAACCAGGATCAGGTAATCCATCTTACTTTTGTGCCAGTTGGATTTGGATTGGATCACCCTGATCCAGATACACACTTTTTTCAGATTTCCAAATCTGGATTACTAGTGCTCTACGGAGCCCCTAAAGCAGTGGTGCCCAACCCTGTTCCTGAAGATCTACCTACCTGCAGAGTTCAGTTCCAACCCTGCCTCAGCACACCTGCCTGTAATTATTAAGTGCTCCTAAAGATCTTAATTATCTGGTTAAGCCGTGTTTGATCAGGGTTGGAGCTGAACTTTGCAGGAAGGGAGATCTCCAGGAACAGGGTTGGGCTTGGATGCTTTTTTTTTTTTAACCACAGTTTTACTACAAATACCATGCTTAAACTATGTTGAGTGTAGCAAAACCATGGTTAATTTGTGGTTACCATATTTATTTGGTTTTATTTGTACTAAAACCATGGTTAATTTTTTACAGCTTTCCTGTAGCTCAAATGGTAGAGCATGGTGCTAGCAACGCCAAGATCATGGGTTCGATTCCCAGGGAAAGCAAGAGTTGATAAAATGTAAAACTGTAACTTGAATGCAATGTAAGTCGCTTTGGATAAAAGCATCTGTTAAATGTAAATGTAAATGTAATTTTCATAAGGGAATATCCAAATATCAATGTACAATTATTATTTTACTGTAGTAACTGTGTTATAGAGGGCAACAGTGAGGAAAAGTTTGTCCAAAAACAATCTCATATTTAATTATAATGTACTTTAAAGAGGTTTGAACATAAATGTGTTGGAAGTGTGTGTACACATCCATCCTATAATGATAAAAATCCACCATGTTTTTTTTTAAAATCCCTATTTTAAAATCCCTTTCTGAAATCAGGCTGTTCTGAGATTCCTGTCAGAATGAAGTAGTTCTGTACAGGCCCCTCCCACGATAGTTGATTGACAAGCCGTCTTACCTTAGCCCCGCCCCCCTGAGTGAGCTGAGAGCTCCGCCTCCGGTGCAGGGGAAGACAAGATGTCTCCGATTAAGCGATTGAGGTGTTTTGTTGTTGGATGTAATAATTAATATAGCAGTCATCATTTACTCCTGACATCTGAGCTGCTGAAGACGCAGAGGATTAACGTTACTTTCTCTTTGAAGGGAATGCGCCGATCCCTGTTCTGCCTAAATGCGTCTATGTTCGCGCGAATACTTCGTGATCCAGCTTCATCTACAGAAGAAATGAGTATAACGTTTTTTTTTATGAATCTTTGCAAATCGCCTTTCCTAATAACTGCTAGTTAGCCAGTTTAGTGGTTAAAGTAAACAGTACTGCTCGTCACCCCATGGAAGAGAGAGGCGGGGTCAGCAGAGCTCATTAGCATTTAAAGGTACATGGACTAGAATGGCTTGATGAAGACAGAGCTGATTTTGACAGGGTAAAAACTGTGTTTTTTACACTTCCATTGAGAAAGTTTAACCAAAGTATGTTATAGACTTTTCATTAAGACCCTAAAGAATCATATCAACTTGTGGAAAATGGGCATCCGATGATCCCTTTAAAGATAGACAGGCCACGAGCTGCGAGATTGTACAGTGATAATGTACGATATGATAATACATGTTTCTGTATGCATCACAGGTAATGTTAGGTCTGATTTTAGCTAATTGTTTTATATAAATATACATTTTTAAATTGTTCTTTCCAAATTGAATGACACAACCCATAAACGTGAGGATGATCAGCACAGAATCCCATGATGCTTTGCAAATAACAGTCAGTTTTCTTACACTCTCAAACTATTTTGCAGCAAACTGAAAATTTGCCCATAAAACAGTAATATCACAAGAGTTTTTCTAAACGCATATCTGATTGGTTTCAAGTTTTTCACCTCTTCAACGAGGATTTTCTTCTAAAATGCTTCTTAAAATGAAAAAGCTCTCTGTATGTCACGTATTACAGCATGAATACACACAGTATCCTACATTCATGTGTGGGATTTATTACTTCTCTCTTTTCTACAAAATTTGCATGGTTTCACATTTGCACATCTGCATAACAGATACGGGCTATGAACACATTCACACTGGTTATGCTCCGGGGTTTTGCACCCTTCACAAACGTGTAACGCAAAAGCTGTTTTTGTGAGGACAATGTATGTAATAAGAGCGTTTATTATAAAATACACAGTGTACAAAAGTCGGTAAAGTGCAGGTGAGCTGCTCTATGACTCTGGGCTCTGCTCTCCGACAGAGATGCTGTGTCTGTCGCTCAGACTCCTCACCGCCGCCGCCGCCGGAGACTGGAGCACCTTACGAGACAGCCTCATCCTGCCATCCGTCGGGTCGCGGCCGAAGTACTTCACCTGAGAGAACAGAACACACTCGTGAAGAAACCTGTAGAGTTCAGAGGTCAGACGGCTGCGGCTGCTTCCCACTGCACCTGGATCTGCTGGCCGACCTCCAGTCCCAAAGCGCTGGGGTGTTTGATCTGGAAAACACACACACACAAGCAGTGTTAATTTCGTCGGCGAAGACAACGACGACAAATATTTGTCAACGAACCTTTCTTCTGTGACTAAGACGAGACGTTGATGAGCTAAAACTAATATCTCATGATAAAACTATGATGAAATTTATGCCGCGTCTTCGTTAACCAGACGAAACGGGACTAGAATGTTATTTGAGGACTACCGGACATTCAAAACACATCCTATAGTCTAAGTTAACTGTCTTGTCTTTCAAAATGTGCGTCTCTGTCATTGGATGAGGGGTGTTTGCATATCTAGTCTCAGTATGGCAGCAGTGGACGGATAGGCTACCAAAACATGAACTAGCGATCTGAAGCAATGGCCTCAGCACCTGAAGGGTTAGGGACTGAGTGACCAGACGTCCCGTTTTTCCCGGGAGTCACAATTTGTTGTCGATTAACTTAAAGTTAGTGAAGGCGGGATAGACGGAATCACGCTGATAGAAGTGCTCTCTCTCTCTCTCTCGCTCCACTTCTTCAGTTCTCATACAGCGTGCGATCAGTACTCAGTTAGCGCTCAAATACACACACAGCAGTCCACATGTCTATCGTGTAGAGTATCTCATGTAAATACAGTCGGTTATGGTTTAAGTGAGCGTAAACAGGTGAAAACTGAATGTGTGTCAGTATTACATGCATGCCTTCCATCTTAAAGGGACAGCGTTCCTAATTATCTGTGTCATCAATGTTAACCAACAAAAGATGTTAAATAAATGTATACTTGTTAAGTAAACCTACTGTATCTGAAAAATTTGTATCGCTACCAAAAAATGAACATTTATTCCAGTTTTTCCAAATTCAATCCTTGATTCAAATTTCTCATAAGCTTAATTGATTTGGTCTAAAGAAAGAAGAATTAATGACTATTTTTGTTTGAATACTACATATAAAATAGCTACCAAAATAAATGTTGGTAACTGCAGTTTGACTAAAAGTTGACAAAAATGCAATGACTTTTCGTCGACTAAAACTATGAAAGACTCAAATTACTAAAATGTGACTAAGACTATTAAGCATTTTCGTCTCAAGATAAAGACTAAGACTAAATCAAAATGAACACTGCGCACAAGTCCTTCAGAAAGAGAGCAGACCGGGGTCAGAGGTCAGGAGGATGTGTGCTCACCCGTTTGTGGTCCAGCTGTGAGTTGTGTAGAAGCACAGCGCTCATGTTGGGATAGAGCTTCACCATCACACCGATGTCCCTGAAACACACGCTCCAATTAGACTGGATCATATCAACAAAACCTTACATCACGATATCAGTCATTTTATTTCACAGTAACGATATTCACTTTAAATAAGGTCTTTATGATATCAAAATTTTTGGTACCAAATAAGTTTCATAATTCTTGTCACCAGTGTCAATATCACAAATAACTATTACTAGCCTAAATTAAAAAAAACCTAAAAACTCAAGCTCACTTTAGACAAGTAAACCGATTAAATAAGAATAAAAAACTAATTACAAGCAACAGGCCAAAAAACTACAGTAGAACAAGAAATGCAACATACATTGTATAAAGTAATCAAATGTATAAAAACACTGCATATTCTTCTTCACTGTGTAAATTAAATAGAGAGGTGGACAGTATTTTTACGCTGCTTTAAAAGTACTTTTCAACTGTTTGTGTTTTTCTTTAGAAAACGTTACTTCACAACATTCCAAAGCATAATATTGTACTTTTTACTGCACTACGTTTCATGTTAAATATCATTTAATACTTAATTACATTAGAAATCTAGTACTTTCTTACTTTTACTCAAGGAAAAGTAATTCAAAGTTTTACTTGAGTACAAGAAAGTACTAAATTTTTAATGTTCTTAAGTAAATGTAAAAAAAACAACAACTTCTATTTATGAAATGTAGTGCAGTAAAAAGTATGACATTATGCTTTGTAATGTAGTGAAGTAAAAGTTTTCCAAAGAAAACACTCTGATAAAGTGCAGATACTTTTTAATTTACTTAAGTAAAAATACTTCACTACTGTCCACTTCTGATAGATATATATATATATTAGTGCTGTCAAACGATTACTCATGATTAATCGCATCCAAAATAAAAGTTTGTTTACAAAATGTGTATACTGTGTATATTTATTATGTATATATATATATAAATACAAACACATGCATGTATATTTAAGAAAAATGTATTATGTTTATATATTAAATATATTTACATATAATATAAAATATAAATGTATGTACATGTAAATATTTTCAAAATATATACTGTATGTGTATGTATTAATACATACAGTACACATACGTGTGTAAACAAAAACTTTTATTTTGGATGCGATTAATCATGATTAATCGTTTGACAGCACTATATATATATATATATATATATATTTCGTCTTATTAAAGTTACAAAAGTGACTTAGTCAAGAGCTGTGTTTGATAAACATGAGTGACAGACAGCAGGAATATTAGACTGCTGTCACTTTAAGAGCTGCCCGGATCCAATATACTGTTACACATGAGTTTCTTTCTCAGCTGTTTGCTTAAATTAATGTGTTTACGAGGATACTTGCAAAGACGGGCATTTTGACACATACAAGTGTGTTTAACCGTTCAAGGTTTATATAAAGCAGCAAATATAACTGGTTTCAATGCTCTGTGCTCTCATCTTCAGATAGCGAAAGGAGTTCTCTTTCATTGCTGATTACATTTGAACAGCTTAAAATCACTTGTTAAAACTGCAATACTTTAAAATGCATGCAAACTATATATTTTCGTGAACATGTAGCACAGCGACGTCACGTGAGTGTGTCAATGTGATAGAGATGATAGTCCAAAATCTCTACCGGTTGACTGTTAATCGTGTCTACTGGTATATCACCCACCCCTAACTCCAATGTTAAAGCGATAGTTCACAAAAAAAAATTACATTTTCTGTTAATTTACCCACTCTCAGGCCATCCAAGATGTAGTCGACCTTTTTCCTCAGTAGAAGGGTGAAGAAGATTTTTAGCTGAAATTGTGCTCCTTGGTGATTCACACAATGCAAGTCAAGAATGAATTCCCATGACTCCTGACGATATATAGAGGTCTTATGAAGCGAGGTCTTTATTATTAGTGTTTTTATTACCTTAATTATATGTACTGTATGTTTGTACTTTCTGTGCTGGAAGCTCCTAACACCAAGACGAATTCCTTGTGTGTGTAAACACACTTGGCAATAAAGCTGTTTCTGATTCTGATTACGTAAATTAACTACTGAACTGAAACAGTTCATTAAAACAAGCTGTTTGAAATAACCAGTATGTTGAAAAAAAATCATATTTCTCCATTTGCCTGAAGCTCCGGATTATTAATGCTGTACATAATGTTCAGTTTCTTGCACAGACTGATCGTTTTGCTTCATAAGACCTCAATATATCGTCAAAAAACAACAACATTGCTACGTGTACTGTGTTAAGATAACTGAGACTTGTTATAGCACTTGTATATCATTGCTCTTTTGTTGGTTTTGATTGCTTCTATTGTCCTCATTTGTAAGTCACTTTGGATAAAAGCATCAGCTAAATGACTAAATGTAAAAGTAAGAGCCACGGGTATTAATTTTGTGTTGCCTGTATATGATTTTTTGACTCTCAAAGACGGGCAGCTGCTGACTTGCATTTTATGAAATCACCAAGAAGAACGGTTTCAGCTAAAAATCTTCTTTACTAAAAGTCAGCTGCATCTTGGATGGTCTGAGAGCGAGTTTATTAACAGTAAGTGTTCACTATGCCTTTAACTGGAGCCGAACGCTAACCGCTGAGCTCTGTGGTGCTGTGAGAGGCTGAACTCCACCTGATCTCTGTGACGGTGGCTGTGTACACGGCTCCGAACTCCAGCTGCTGCTCCTGCTGCAGAACAGAAGACAAGCGTCAGAGTCTGATCACCAGACATCATCAGAGCAGCTGATCATCACACATACATCATCTCTGCAGACGTCACGGATGAACTCCTGCGCTTCGCTCATGGCGCCCGGCGTCGGAGCAAACACAGAGAACGTCTCCTCGTCCACCTGAGAGATAGTTACACCTGCCGGAGAGCAAGAGCAGAGCTTCATCAGCTGTCGCTCACACACGCCCACACATACGCCCACACATACACACACACGCGCATACGCACGCACACTCGCACGCACACTCGCACGCACACGCACACTCGCACGCACACGCACACTCGCACGCACTCACTCACTCGCACGCACACTCACTCGCACGCACACACACTCACTCTCTCACACACACACACACACTCTCTCACACACACGCTCTCTCTCTCTCACACACACAAACTCACTCACTCACACACACACGCTCTCTCACTCTCACTCGCACACACACACACACACACACACTCTCTCACACACACACTCGCTCTCTCTCTCTCTCTCTCTCTCACACACACACACACTCTCTCTCTCTCTCTCACACACACACACACACACACACACGCTCTCTCACTCTCACTCACTCACTCGCACACACACACTCACTCACTTGCGCACACACACTCACACACACCTGTCTGAGCCTGCAGTCTGCGCAGATTGAATCCTCCTGGACCCACAAACAGAGCTCTCCTAGATAGAGGCACTTTGACGTTCTCTGTGGAAACGAGCTCACGTCAGGATCAGAAAAATAAAACAGCACCAGAAACCACACGAGGAGGAATTCATCGTACCAACGAGCGGGCCGTTCTCCTTCCTGGAGCTCCTGGGTTTGGAGATGACCTTATTCATGATGCCTAAAATCTCTCGTTTGGCCACTGAAAGGAAACACAGCAAACGTCACACACTCGTGATGTACATCACACGATGCTGGATGAGTGAGGAGTACCTGTGGCCTGCTGTATGGCCTCCATCACGATCTTCAGAGGAAGTCCTGGGATTTTAATGTCAGCCTGTGGAAGACAGTCATCAGTGATCACACACAGTAGACGTGAGGTGAACACACACAGACAGAGCACAGGAGTGTGTGTTACCTGCAGAGCCGTGATCCCTTTACTGCTGCCTGCCATCTTGAAGTCCATGTCTCCATTGTAGTCCTCTATTCCCTTGATTAGAGAGCAGAGGAATGAACGCGCGGCTCAGTTAACGCTCAGGGAACAGATGCTGGAGCACCTACCAGAATATCAGTCAGCAGCCTGTAGTCCTGGATCTCTGACGGTTTCTCAGGATTGGGTTTAGATATGAGGCCGATGGCGACTCCGGCTACAGCGGTGGAGATGGGCACACCTGGACACAAAACATCACACAGGTCCAACAACACACTAGAATGGAGGATAAAGTTCATAGATAATCAGAAAAATTGGATTTACTCGTTCAGACTTAAATTCAGAAAAAATACCAATTTTGATTCTATTACACGAGGGGTACCCAGTCCTGTTCCTGGAGCTTTACTTTACCTGTAAACTTCAGATCCAACCCTGATCAAACATACCTGTCTGTAATTAATGAGTGCTTCTGAAGATATTAATTAGCTGCTTCAGGTGTGTTCGATCAGGAATGGAGCTGAACTTTACAGGAAGGGAGATCTCCAGGAATTGGGCACTTCTGGATTACACATGGCTGCTGATTTATTAGCTAAAATGTTGCTTATTTTCCACAAAATTCAGTACACATTTGTTTTACCATGTTGTCTGAATATTTCCATTTTTGTGATGGTAGGCCATTCAGAATTCATGTTTTTAGCTGCTGAAATGTGATTTTCAGCTTCATGGATCCTACATCTGTGGGGTTGTAGTGATTTTTCAGCCTTTTGGCTGAATTTTACGCAGCTTGGTGTGCTTCCTCAGAATGTGCCGTTGTCTATGAGTGTCACGTTTGGTTAAGTTTGGACATTGTATTCAGCAGATATAGGTCAGCAAAACAGGCATCGCATAGCTAGCCAATTACCTGATATATCTTTGCAAATTTTTCACGAATCAAAATTCCTTTGATAACCTTTTATCATGAGTGTCTGGAGGATGATGAGTGCCAGAGTTGATTTTGCAAATCAAATTGGATTTTTCATTTTTTGAAAAATTCTAAAATGACAAATGTTTTTGAGACAGAAATGAAATCGGAGATATACATTTTGTAGAGTCTGAATCAAGGATTGTTTTGGTTCAAGCACTTATGTTTCCAGAGTTATGATCCAAAATGCAAATTGCTGTATTATAGCGCCACCTAGTGTTGAGAGGATGAGTGTCTGTGTGCCTGAGTAGCGCTGCACATTTGGGAGTTTCTACGATTTACATGATTCGTAAATTAATATACATTCTTTTCATCTTGCCTCTGTATAATGCATATTAAAGTTCATAAGTGCAGCGCTGCTTTGTTTACAGCGGAAACCAAGGAAAGGCTTAAAGCGCCACCTGCTGGCCGAGAGTGAATCTGCGTCTCATTCAGCTCGTCTTCTGTTTCATTTCATGCAGATATTATGTATACAGTAGTTTCACAAAACTGAAGTCAGACCATTCTGTTTTTGCTTCAAATTTGGAAATGATAATCTAATTTAGATTAAATCTGCTCATGTTGCATGTACGCAGCATCTTTGTTTGGATCGTGATTAAAACGCAGTGATTGCCTCTCATTTTAAATGGAAAGAGCACAGACTTGGCCTTATTTTGTTTATATGAAGAGATTTATTTTATTTGTGTTACTTATTTATTTGATTTGGAGCTTGTTTTAAAATTTCAATTTACATTTGCATTATATTTACATTTAGTCATTTAGCAGAGGCTTCTATCTAAAGTGACTTACAAATGAGGAGAATAGAAGCAATCAAAACCAACAAAAGAGCAATAAGTGCTATATTAGTATATTATTATAGTCTTATATTTCAATTTCACAAAGAAACGTGCTGCATTTTGTCCAAGCAATAATAAAAGGACACATTTTTACATTTACATTTATTCATTTAGCAGATGCTTTTATACAAAGCCACTTACAAATGAAATTGCTCATATAAGCTATTATCAGATATATGATCCTGAACCTGAGCTGCGACTATCCTTTCCAATATTTTAGAGAGAAACGAGATTTAAAGGTTACTTGAATCAGCCCCCGGTCTCATAGATATAAGAGTTATCACAGCAGTTTTGAGTACAGACAGAACAATACCAGAAACAAGCGAAGCATGTATGATATTGGTAATTAAAGAAGAGAGACAAGGTAAACAGGCTTTAACCAAAAACGTTGGAAAAGTGTTCTTGTGTTCCCTTCACCAGAACTAATTAAACTAGCATAATAATCAGTTTTAGCTGTAGAAAGAGCTACCTTATAATTACGCATATGCTCAGAGTACAGTTCTTTATGCATCACAAGTCCAGTCCTGACATACAGACGACGACCCTTGACTTTTAGCTGCCGTAGTGCAGGAGTAAACCACAGCGCAGAATTAAGGGGTCATATGACTATGCTAAAAAGAACATTATTTTGGTGTAATGCAATGTGTTTATGCGGTTTAAGGTTAAAAAACGCATTATTTTCCACATACTGTATTATTGTTGCTCCTCTATGCTCCACCTTACTGAAACACGCCGATTTTTACAAAGCTCATCGTTCTGAGAAGCGAGGTGTGCTCTGATTGGCCAGCTATCTAGTGCGTTGTGATTGACCGAATACCTCAAGTGTGAGACGGAAATGTTAAGCCCCTCACCATGTTGTGATGCCGTGGGGGGCGTGGTCGAGTCTTAACTTTGATAAAGAATATCTCTTTGGGTTTGAGACTTTAGTCTTTGCAGCTTCAGGGATCTTATCTATGAACAATCAGCTTCTAACACTCCAAAGAGAAAGAAAAACTTGAAATCGCATCATATGACCCCTTTAACAAATGACGCAGTCCTGGTTTTCAATGGCACATGAGCATCTAAAATAGTTTGGAGTACAGAGTTGTAATGAAAAACCAGTTGATCTGGAGTTGAAAGATGGCCTTTGCTAGAAAGGGTGGCAAGTCCTTCAGCAAAAACTGAAACAATGTTCTTTATGTTCTGAAATGTAATGTAATGGAAGTATATGTTATACTCTATTATGCATCATTTCATATAATAGACAGGTTTTATCTGTTTTTATTTCAGTGTCAGAGCTGGTAATGTTCTGTGATGGCATAAATGAAAGCTGCACTCTTGCCTTTATTAAGTTTTCTGTTGTTCCTGGGGCCTGTTTCATAAAACAAGTTTACCAAATAAGCCAGGTTTATTTCAGTTAGCCTGACTTATTGTCAGTTGATTTGGTTCAAAATAAGTCAGACTAACTGAAATAAGCCTGGCTTATTTGGTAAACTTGTTTTATGAAACAGGCCCCTGCTCTACATCAAGCTGCCCAGATCAATGCAGGCTGTCTGTGTTTAAGCGCACTACTGTAAGGCTGGAATTAAATGATGAGGTTATTAATTCATAACTGCCTGTTCAATCAAACAGCACAGGGTGCCAACCAGACTGAACTGATCATACCTGCATCCATGAGCGCTAAACTGCCGCCACACACCGACGCCATAGAGGACGAGCCTGAGGACACACAGAACAGAGACAGAGCATGAGCTCAGGACACATTCTCATGAGACGGCTGAGAGGAGCGAGAGACGTGCCGCACCGTTGGACTCCAGCACCTCAGAAGTGACACGGACGGTGAAGGGGACATCTGGAGGAATGACGGGCCTCAGCGCCTTCTCCGCCAGCGCTCCTGAACACACACACACATATGAGACACCGCTGAGACTCGGAGGGGAAGGAGACGAGCGTCTTACAGAGGAAGCACACTCACCGTGACCCAGCTCTCGCCGGTTGATTCCTCCCACCTTCCCGATCTCATTGGTCGCATACGGAGGAAACTGAAAGAAACGCTCAGTGAATGAAGGTGAACCGTACAGTCTGAGATAAACATGCAGAGTAAAGCGTCACTCACTTCATAGTGCAGCATGAAGTTCTTGTCTTTGACTCCACTAGAAGAAAACAAACGTTCACTAGTCAATATTTACAGCTCACTTTTACTTCCACACTGCGATGAATTTGCCAAGGAAAACCTTGATTTCCCCCTTTGCTGGAACAGGAAAGTGTGTGTTTCTAACATTATCATCAATCCGCAAATAGGACTGAAACGATTAGTTGACATTATCGACAATGTCAACAATAAACAGCACTCCAGTAAAGTCCAGTCACATCACGTTTATTTCTATAGTGCTTTATGCAATAGACAGCCTTAAATCAAGCAGCTTTACAGTATTAAACATGAAAAACTAGAGTCAGTGTCGCTTTCACTTACACCTGTTTCACACATACTCCGTTTGCGGTGCGTATTTGTTTCCGCACCCATGTTAACGGATTAAAGCGTTCACACTGCACGCGGTTGCGGTCCGGCAGTGCGTTCCAGGAGCGGTGCGGCTGCCGCTGAATTAAAGTGACAGCGCTTTGTTCACGGCACAAATGAACATGGATTGACATGGAAATGTAGTAATTTCCCAATAAATATATATAATTAAAGTCTACGGTGTTTCACAGGCTTTTTGGCTAGGTTTAAAACAAAGAAAAGTGTACTTTTAGACAAACAAGGCAACATATGCATGCACTTGTGTCTTGTGGAGGTAGAAAAACAAAGTTATTTAAGACCCGCGGGACTGTTTGTAATAAAGCTTTAAATGTAAAAGGCACAAGAGCCGACTGTTTCTGTCAGTGGTTTTAATTTAAAATATTTGTGATAACACAACGTATGCTATGCTGTTTAAATGCGTTTCCTTGCTTGAGCAACTTAATTTACAAATCTATCAACAAATGATTTAATACGTTGTTTATATTAATTGAGTTAAAATGAATATGTCGAGCGGCCAGCGGAAAGCATTTCAGAGTAACAACACAGCTGATCACAACTAATTTTCTGTTATAAAGCAGCTTCCAGTGATCAATTTCTTTTTATTAGTGTGAAAAAATGTATTTCATTAAAGTGATAGTTTGGTTTGCACAAATCAAAGCTCTCAGCTTAGGACTGTTTTGATTATCATCACATCTTATCACTTACCTTTATTTAGTTTCTTACTTGCTTACAAAAGAGATGTTAGGCAAATATGTCATTCAGTTATCTAAAGCTAATTAATGGTGATATAAAACATATTTATTTGTATAAATGAATTGTATAATAATTGTAATTACATATGATTTTCAAAAGCTGAAGTAATTACATTTATTTATGTAATTTAAGTTTTTGTCTTTTAAAGTAACGTCCGAGCGGCCAGCGGCATAAGTACTGATCTAGATAAATGTGCGCTATGTCCAATAGTTTGTGTGGAGAGTGGAAGCTAAAGCACGCTTTAAAGGACATGGAGACGCCAGCACGATCACTTGCATCTTTTTCAGTGGAAACAACTTTAAATACGCCGTCATTTTTGCTCATATAGGTAAGAGTAATATATCATTCGGAACTGTAAATGGTCTACTTTTATTGTGCACTCACAATATCAACAAAACATTGTGCTTTTATAAAATAAAGAAAACAAACATGATGCGCTTTCTGCTGTCTCGTCTTGAACAGGAGCGCTTCACAAAAATGAACTGAAACTCAGCGAATACATGCCTCACAGACATGATAAATATATCTATAGAAAGCTTTAAATTACTAAATAAAATAAATCGAAAACAAAAACTCTTTCATTATAATCATAATCCGTAAAGATGCATTTCTCTCTAAAGGCGCGTCTAATGAGGAGACGGCGAGTCAGGATCGTCATCTTTGCGACACGGACACAGAAAACACTAGTTTATTAGTAAATAATTCAAATATCTCCTATTTCCCCCGGACACATTCATGGTAATTATGTTTGCTGGGGCTTTGTGGCAAGCTTTAGTCTATTGCATGCATGTGAACGCAGAACTCTTCAGCTGCGCTGACGGCACGCTCGCTGCTGCTGGACACTAGCGGTGTGCGATATATATCGTCTGCGATAATATCATAACTGTTGTTTTAACGGTGCGATTTGACATTATCGAGTATATCGCAAATACCATTCAAAACACACCTACAGGGTGCACGCATTCATTATGTGAAGTCTAGACTAGTGCGCTTTCACTACATTTAGAAAGATCACAAAATTAAAGACATGGGGCAGAAAATGTATACCACTTCATATAGCCTAGTTAATCAATTTCACACGGAGAGTAACGAAAAATAACGCTCCAAAAATTACCATGATTACAAATGTGATAATGATTTTTTACAATTAACAATTCAATAAACAAAGTTAATTAAAATACTTGTTTTAGACACCGAATTGCCTGTTTTTGCTCCATTTCGCCAACAAAAATCACTCCAAACACAGCTACAGCACTGTTTTGTGTCTCTGAGCAACATGACAGTGATTCGTTCCTGAATGAATCAATCGTTTAAATGATTCGGTTCAATCGCAATGACTCACTTATTAACAGTGGCTTGCTGCCACCTGCTGGAGGATTTAATTTCACATTCAAAGTATCTTTTATTATTTAAAATGTAAAAATCAGTTTAAACTTATTGGAAAATATTAATTTCTAATCAGTGTGTACTGAACACCACAGAATATGAAGAATATCAAAAACTTAGGAGTCAGCTGTCCACGACAGTCCTTAAGATACCAGCACAATAACACACTCAGCAAAATATCGTCTAATTATCGTTATCGATAAAATCCCAGAAAATATAGAGATGTTTTGTCAATATCACACACCCCTACTGGACACTAAACACGGTCGAGCCGCTCTTGACAGTCTGTAGCACGGTCTCGTGTTGTTTCCACCAGCGTGGCACATTTTTTTTCATCACTAATTGATGGATGTCTAAAATATAAAAATAAGGAGAAGCCTAAAACAGGCCCGAGGCCCGGCTCGCGTCTGAACTATGACGTGAAAATTGGCCCGAAGCCCGGCCCTAGGGGCATAAAAAAGTCAGGGCCTGTCGGTCACGGACTGAAATGCAGGGCTCTATGAGCAAGATCAGGCCAGAGCTGCAGATCAGATGTGTCGAACACGTTAAAATCATGTGACTGAGTGTGTATTAATGACAGATTACTGACCTGAGTGCGGTGGTTATCACGTCTGTCTTCATAATGGACTCCAGAGAGTCAAACGTGACGGAGCACAGCACCTGCACACACACATTCACACCAGACAACGATGTCCATTCACTTTGATTATGAAGTACTGCCAGCTTCACTGATCATATCAATCTACTACAATACTTAAGAATGATTTACAGTTTCAGATGAACATCAGACACTGCACATGAACCAGAAGACAACGCTGGATAAATCAGATGAAAACTGACATTCAAGTCTGATGTGCTTTCCTTTTAAAATCACATTGAACACCTACAGCATAAACTACATGTGTGTGCTGACCTGCGTCTGACCCCTCTGAAAGAGAGCCGATCCGTGGAGCGGCTTGAAGACGTCCACCTCGCAGGAAATGTTGCGTAAAGACGTGAGATCTCTGCCGTCACACCTGTCACATGACGCAGCACATGTGTGTGTTACTAGATGGATGAGCACAAACATCAGAGCGTGTGTAAAGAGCGTGAATTACCGCCTGTATTCATTGAGAACCAGATTCCTGAAGACCTCTCTGGAGACGCCGTTGAAGGCCTCCACCACCTCGAACGACTCTGACTGCGGGAACTTCTCTAGAGACGTCAGACAGCATCAGCGTTACACACAGAGCAAACACACAATCATAACCGCTGATGAACGCCACGCACCTCTGATGTGCTCCTCTGCCTCCAGACGGACCTTATTAATCGCTTCGTCTCGGGAGACCTGGGAAAACACGCACACTTAAAGGAGCAGTTCACCCAAAACTGAAGATGTGCTCACCCTCCGATCATCAGAGATTAGGATGAGTTTGTTTCTTCATCAGATTTGGAGGAATGTCTCAGCAATGGATGCTCTGCAGTGAATGGGTGCCGTCAGAATGAGAGTCTGATAAAAACATCACAATAATCCACAAGTAATCCACACCACTCCAGTCCATCAGTTAAAGTGCCCCTATTATGCCTTTTCGAATATTACCTTTCATGCAGTGTGTCATGTAGCAGTATGTGAACATAAACTTTCTGCAAAGTTGTGAAGCCGAAAGTGCACGATATGTAAAGTTATTGTCTATCAAAAAAAAGAGTCAGCTCGCAATCGCCTAAACGAGTCGTTAGGAATTCTAATCTTATTCTGTTACGGCTGTACGTCACAAGTAACACATTTGCATAATCTCCGCCCATGGGCTGTCATTCACGCTGTAGACCAATCACAAAGGACTGCGCCATCTGACCAATCACAGCAGCGAGTGCTCACGGAGAGGAGGGGTTTAGAGAGACTGACCAATCACAGCAGCGAGGGCTCTCGGAGAGGAGGGGTTTAGAGACTGACCAATCACAGCAGCGAGGGCTCACGGAGAGGAGGGGTTTAGAGACTGACCAATCACAGCAGCGAGGGCTCACGGAGAGGAGGGGTTTAGAGAGACTGACCAATCACAGCAGTGAGGGCTCACGGAGAGGAGGGGTTTAGAGACTGACCAATCACAGCAGTGATGGCTCACGGAGAGGAGGGGTTTAGAGACTGACCAATCACAGCAGCGAGGGCTCACGGAGAGGAGGGGTTTAGAGACTGACCAATCACAGCAGCGAGGGCTCACGGAGAGGAGGGGTTTAGAGACTGACCAATCACAGCAGTGAGGGCTCACGGAGAGGAGGGGTTTAGAGACTGACCAATCACAGCAGCGAGGGCTCACGGAGAGGAGGGGCTTAGAGAGACTGATTCTTTGAACTGCTTCGCACGAGTCGTTTACGAATCATTTAGAAATTAGGTAAAATTAAAGCTATTTTTAGAAAAAAAATAGTTTTTTTTTAACTTGGATGCATGTAAACCTGTTTTAGGACACTCATAAAACAATATTAGCAACCTTAAAAATGGCATAATAGGAGAACTTTAACATCTTGAGAAGACAAAAGCTGAAACTAATCCATCATTAAGATGTTTTTAACTAAAATACCATAGAGTCCATAATCCATAATAACTCTTCCTCAAGTGCATCTGTTGTCTCTCACATCAAAATCCAGCCACATATTTGTTTAGAGCTGTTTTGGCTTGATCTGTGCAGATTTCTCTCCTGATTCACACCAGACCACTTTTTCACTGGAGGAAGTGTTATTATGAATTATAGACTCATATTTTAGACTTTTGTCTTCTCCAGATGTTAACTGATGGACTGGAGTGGTGTGGATTATTGTGATGTTTTTATCAGCTGTTTGGACTCTCATTCTGACGGCACCCATTCACTGCAGAGCATCCACTGCTGAGACATTTCTCCAAATCTGATGAAGAAACAAACTCATCCTAATCTCTGATGATCGGAGGGTGAGCACATCTTCAGTTTTGGGTGAACTGCTCCTGTAACACCACATGACATCAGACACAGAGTGCCGGTGTGATGTTGACACGCACCTTGTCGTGTGTGAAGTCTGTAAATACAGCATAGATCTTATCAGACGCCAACCTGAGGAGAAAACAGCCAATCATGTTCTTACACGGAGAAGTCATGAGGAAAAAACAGCACAGCAGAAGAATACATTTAGACAGCACAGGATTATGAGTCAATGTCATGAATAAATATCCAGCTCATATTTCAGCTTCATACTTGGCATAGAAAATGAAGCTCAGTTAACGTCACATGTTTTATGTCTGATGTCTGGTGAGGTGTGTTGAGTCTCACTGTCGAGTGTAGTCCAGCATCTCAGGTGCGGCGGTGAAGAGTCTGGCAGGAGTGCGTTTGCTGATCTTCATCTCGCGGCTCATCTGCTGGATGGCCTGGATGATCTGCTGCGTGTGTTTGACGCCGAGCTTCACCGCGTGACTGAAGTCCTGCTGCAGGACGTTCTCCGCCGCCGCCTCCATCATCACTACACACACACACAGAGCGAGTCAGAGCAGGGCATGATGGGTAACGCCGAGCGCTGCTGAGCTCTCACTGACCCACTTGGCTGGACGGGGCTCCGGCGATCACCAGGTTGAGTTTGCTGCCGCTCATCTCCGAGCGCGTGGGGTTTATGAGGAACTCTCCGTCCACGAGGCCGACGCGCACCGCTCCTGAAACACAGCGGAGCGTCACACACACACACACACACACTCGATGCATTCATGAGAGTGTGACGCCGCACTCACCGATGGGTCCGTTCCAGGGGATATCAGACAGAGCCAGAGCCGCAGACGCTGAGAAACGAGTGACAGGATCACACACACACACACACACACACACCGCAGACGTGTAACAGTCAGAGTAGGGGTGTGCGATATTGAAAAAAAAAAAAAAAAGATATCTCGATATTTTTTGGGATTTTTTTGATAACGATAATCAGACGATATTTTGCCGAGTGTGTTATTGTGCTGATATCTGACTACTGTGGACAGCTGCAGTTTTTGATAATCTTCATATTCTGTATGGTCAGTTCACATCAGTGATAGAAATTAATCTTTTCCAATAAGTTTAAATTGATTTTTACATTTTATGGGCAATTTTACCTTTAATAAAGCATTTTTTTCTAAATGTGTGCATCTTTTGAGTCAAATTGTTACATTTAATAAGTCAATTAGAATAAGACGACATTAAGGCTGTTACCAAACAAATGAAACCAGGATCAGCAAAATTTATCTTTGCAGAAGCTGCATCTGAATGTGTTTAGATGTATTTACACACTGTTTAATGCAGCTCTGAGTGCTTTAACCTGCAGTTCTCTTTCAAGCATACGTTTCGGTGTCTCACTATGGGATACGCCCCTTCCGCGTATTCCTCAGAAGCCCTATTACATTACACCAGCCCCAATTGGCTGGCAGACGTGACGTTGTGTCTGGGAGTGGCCTCCCCACCCTTCAGTATAAAAGGAGCGACACAACGTCACTACGACATTCAAAAACCTCTTCTCGCTTCACACCAGAAGCCTTTAACGAACTCTCGGACGAACGACTGGCCACCATGCCGTTTTTCGCCAGACTCCTTCAATTTTGCATTCCAGCTGATTGCAAGGATTGTTCGATACTACGATGGCTGCAGCAATGCAGACTGTCCCGGCTAATGAGGGAGATGCTGTGCGACTTTGTTCATGCGGGAACAAAATTTCATGCAAAGACACACCAGGTCTGCTCTGCATGTCTTGGGCTGAAACATGCCCAAATGGCGATCGAGAACCCCGGTTCCTGTGAACACTGCGCACGCTTCACTACGAAGAGCCTTCATCGCAGGCTAGCACGCCAAGCTAGCCTGTCAGGCCACGATCCCCTCATGTCACCTAGCCCCGTTCCAGCTGCCACTCCGCAGGTATCCATCCCTGTAGAGCTGCCCACCACGGCAGCTTTATCATGGGGTGAACAGCTTGACGTTTGCGGCCCAGTGTGTTCAGCACGGACGAGGAAGAAGACGCGCTCGATTTCGAGGAAGAGGGACAATCGGACTTTCTTCTCTTTGAAGAGGAAGATTTCGAGGACTCCCCTTTCCTCCCCCCTGCGCAAACGGCACAACCCCTCGCCGCGGCAGGGACCACGGAAGATGCGGACGGGGCACCATCCCCGCTGCTCAGTGTGGATCTGCAAGATGTGTGCAAACGCACTGCAGAGAAACTAAACATTCCGTGGCCGACCGTGGTAGTAGAGGCTGCAAAGTCTCGCTACGAGGGTAAGAGGCTGCCAAGAGCGAAACGGGCAGCACGGCAGCTCATTCCTGTGTTTCCAGAGCTCCTGGAGGAGCTTGCGGTGACCTGGAAGGACAAACCGTTCACCGGTAAGTTACCAGTACAGGGAGGATCCGCTCTCGATGTGGAGGGAATGGAGAAGGCAGGACTTCTCCGAATGCCCCCCATGGAGCCACTAGTTGCCGCGCACTTGCACCCAAATCATGCGGCGGCTGCAAATCCGACGTTGCCATCCAAAGCGGACCGTTTTCAGTCAAGCATGACGGAACGCGCTTATAAAGCAATTGCAGGACGAAGCGTCGACCATGCCAGGTCAGACGCACTGGGAAGAGATCTGTGTTGTTACAGATCTCTCTCTGCGTCTTCAGAGGTGCGCGATTCAAGCAAGGCCATGGCCACAATGGTCATTCAAGAGAGATGTGGCTTAACCTGGCTAATCTCTCTGACAGGGAAAAAGAAGCTATCCTGGATGCACCGGTGGTCGCAGAGGGCATTTTTGGCTCGGCGTTGACACTGATGCAAAAGAGATGCGAGGAAAAGAAGAGGGATGATGAGGCTTTGCAGCTCTGTATGCCTAGGAAGGCACAGTCTGCACCCCCTCCGCCACCTCGGCAGACCTTCGCACAAGTTACGGCCCGCCCACCCCCCAGCTATCGCATTCCTCAACGGCAGAGACCGAACGTGAATGCAGCGGGTCACAGCGGAGTCCCGGAACAGAGAACTGCCTGGCCTAGGAAGAACTACCCGCCTGCAACAGCTCAGGCGGTCCAGCCAGCTCCTCAACCTCATCCTCACTCCCATCCTCAGGGAGCGAGGAGGAAGGAGGCGGCAGTTTGATGGGGTCTTCCCCGGGGAAAGGAGCACACAAGCCCCCCTGTTCGCGAGCTCCCGACCCCCAGATGTTCAGCGTTCGACAAGGGACGAGTTCTGGATGTTCTGTGGGAGAATAGAGCCCGGTTGGGCCAGGGAAACCAGAGCAGTGAAAAGAACGAGGGATGGTGCAGTGGTGTACACCCACCCACTAGTCACAAGCACTTTTCATGTTCAAAACTCAAAGTTTTCACTGTATTCCCAGAACATGTTGCAAAACATAATCCCCCAAAAAATGTTGCAAAACACGTTAACAGACCACAGCATAACATCACCTCGGGGAGTTATTGCTCCCTTAGAGGTGATGAGACACTTCAACTCTGTCCAAGAGCTAAATGCCCAAGCATGCGCAGTACAGACAACAGACTCGTTCACGGCTCAGCCACACGATGGCGCCAGAACGCTGCAAATAAACAGTTGGCGAGAATGCACACAGTCCCGTTGGGTATTAAGGACAGTACAATTCGGGTACCGACTGCAGTTTGCCGCTTCCCCCCCGCATTTCAAAGGGATAATTCATTCTCAGGTGCGGGAAAAATTAAAGCATGTTCTTCAGGAAGAAATTTCCTCTCTGTTGAACAAAAGGGCGATAAGAGTGGTCCCACCCGAGCAGAGCCACAGCGGGTTTTACTCGAGGTACTTCCTCGTCCCAAAGAAAGGGACTCAAGCTTTCGTCCCATATTAGATCTGCGTGCACTGAACAAGTACTTAAGGAAGTACAAGTTCAGAATGCTCACTCATTCTACCCTCCTAAAATTAGTGCGCCATGGCGATTGGTTTACGTCAATCGACCTGAAGGATGCATATTTTCACAAAGATATATCCACCCCACAGGAAATTCCTGAGGTTTGCGTTCCTTGGCGTGGCATACGAGTATCTGGTTCTTTCATTCGGCTTGTCTCTCAGCCTCAGAGTGTTTGTAAAATGCACAGAAGCGGCACTGACTCCGCTCAGGGAGAAGGGCATTCGTCTCGCTACTTACATAGACAACTGGCTGGTGACAGCTCAGTCAGAGCAAGAAGCGAGAGAACACACAGTTATGCTTCTGGAGCACATACAGAAACTGGGGTTAAAATTAAACATCGAAATTCCCACACAGTCTATAACATATCTGGGACTATGACTGAATTCGGTGACATTCAGAGCGCGACTGTCAGAAGACAGGGTGAGAAAATTCACTCGGTGCATGACCGATTTTCAGAGGGGAAAAAGTGTTTCATTTCGCACATGCCTCAGGCTATTAGGACTGATGGCCTCAGCCCTGATAGTTATTCCCTTAGGCAGACTGTTCATGAGAGAGTTTCAACGCTGGGTAGCGTCTCAGGGACTGGACCCATTACGTCACTCCCGGAGGAGAGTGAGAGTGACGTCAGAGGCAGTCTTGGCACTGCGCCAGTGGAAACACCCAACCGTTCTGGTTCAGGGGGTACCCATGGGTGTGGTTCGAGCCAGACAAGTAATAACAACGGACGCGTCGTTGTCCGGTTGGGGGGGCATTCACGAGGGCAGGATAGTGAATGGAAGATGGGATCAACATCTGACCAATCTTCACATAAACTATTTGGAAATGCTAGCCGTTTTTCTGACGTTGAAGCATTTTCTTCCTTTTCTCAAAGGGCATCATGTTCTCGTGAGAATGGACAACACTACAGTTGTGGCTTACATAAACCGACAGGGAGGTCTCCGATCACTTCCTCTGCACATGTTAGCACGCAAACTGATTTTATGGAGCAATGCCAATCTTTTATCCCTGAGAGCGACGCACATACAAGGTGTTATGAACCAGGGTGCGGATCTGCTGTCCAGGGGCAATCCCCTCTACGGGGAGTGGAAATTGAACAGGGAAGTGGTCGAACAGATTTGGAGCATATACGGCAGAGCGACAGTGGATCTGTTCGCGTCCCACAACAATGCTCACTGTCCTCTGTTTTTCTCCCTGAAAGATCAGAGCGCGCCTCTGGGGATAGATGCGCTGGCGCACGAATGGCCTCGCACTCTCCTTTACGCGTTCCCACCGATAGCGTTGATATCCCCAACACACTACAGAGTGAGGGAGGAGGGACTAAAATTGATATTAATAGCTCCGAGGTGGCCAGGGAAATATTGGCTAGCGGAGATCATACATATGCTGTACAAAGACCCGTGGTCTCTCCCGCTGCGCAGATATCTTCTGTCACAAGCAGAAGGGGAGATTTTTCATCCACATCCAGAACGCCTGGCACTATGGGCCTGGCCTGTGAGTGGTTCAATTTAAATACAACCGGTCTGTCTGACAGCGTTATTAGAACCATACAAAATGCTAGAGCTTCATCGACTAGGTCTCTTTATGAATGCAAATGGGGCGTGTTTGAGCGCTGGTGCGCAACTAAACATGAGATTCCCTTTCAGTGTTCAGTGGCAGTTGTTCTATCATTTCTTCAGGATTTGATAGACCAAGGGAAAGCGTTTTCAACCATAAAAGTGTTTCTGGCTGCTATATCTGCTTGTCACATTGGTTTTGATAACAAAACTGTGGGGCAGCATCCTTTGGTATGCAGGTTTATGAAAGGTGCGCGCCGCGCCAGTTTCAAAACCGATTTCCCCCTCATGGGATTTGGGATTGGTACTAGATGCCCTTTCCATGTCCCCATTTGAGCCGCTGGATAAGGTTGATTTAAAAATATTGTCATTTAAGACGGCACTACTGTTAGCTTTAGCTTCGGCAAAGCGCGTAAGCGAGATTCACACGTTTTCAGTGCATTCAGCGTGTTTGTAGTTCATGTCTGGGGATGCAGGGGTAGTTCTGAAACCTAATCCTGCATTCATGCCCAAAATAGTTAAGGCTATCATTCCTCTTGAGTTAAGAGCCTTCTATCCACCACCTTTTGCTTCATCA
>CM049852.1:5023018-5055518 GCA_027422415.1 Schizothorax lantsangensis | reverse complement strand
ATGACATTGTGTTTTTCACCTATTGTGTAGTTTCACACAATACACCAACACTTTTACCTGTTCCCATGCAAGTGGTGGCTGAAGCATGAGCAGTAAGTGGACTTTTTTTTCTTTCTTTTTTTACATCAGTAGGGAAGACAACACCTCACTTTGTAATACCATTTGTTTCCATTGCACAGGACAGTGAAGAAACCCTCTCAGATGACTGTCCCTTGGAGGACTTCTCATACTCTGCTACCATCCAGCTGCACTGATCCTCTCATCCTACATTCCCTGTGAAGCCTTAACGCTTGTCTAAACAGGATTTTCACACATAGGTAACAGTGACAATTTTGAAAAGACATGCATTACAAAAGGAAATGAAGTGTAACAATTGCTCTGGCTCTATTCCAGTCCTATTCACTCATGAAAATTGACAAGTCAAGTTTCTCAGGCTTTTTATGGTGCATTATAACCTTATCATAGGCAGTGTAAGCACGTGTAAGAGAACTAAATGGGTTTACTCCACAAGATGGCACCATGTTCCCGGAGAACTCTAGATCGGCCAGTAATCAGGAGAATTGTGTTGGCCTGTGTAAGCTCTGTCTTACTCTGTGCTTTTGTTCAGTACTGAGCCATTCCTATGCAGTTTCTGAGTGATTCTGAGCAGACAAGTATCTGTTTGCTTGGTTGTCATTTTTAGTTCTGTTGGATGTCTTGATTTTTTTTTAACAAAACAGCCATAAGTTTTTTTTGAGTTACATGTTGTTAAACCTTCTTGTGATCAATCCTGTCAAGAATGAGAGTTGTGCAGCCTCATTTATGAAATGAATTGTATGATCACATTTGATTTTAAGAACTATGGATTTTATTTAATGTAAAATATGAGGAACAAATCAGGATTTATAAAGCCAGAAACTGATGTAAAAAAAAAATGTTCTAATGCATGTCAACTATAGAGTTGGTACTCCTATACCAATAATTCAATTAATTCAACATTGTTTATGAAAATGTAAAGATAAATAGGCAATCACAATATGTATTGATGTAAATATATGCACAAATAAGCAACATCTGAACAGCTTCATTTTTATTAATAATTTCCTAAAAATAATATTAAAATGCTTACACACACATCGTACAGAAATCAGGCCATGCTGCACATACATAGTCAGAGAAAGCACTTGTATTTTCTTGCTTGAAACATACAGAGAGTATATGGGTGTCTGCAGGTGGATCAGATACCGACCAAGATAAATGTTTGTCATGAAACTTCAGTGTATTAAACATTGTAATTTGAATTACCTGATGTTATTGAATCTGTTCAGACACTGTCAATGTGACGGGTGTTTCTGGGGAGAGATATATCACAAGCTTGAAATCTGTTTACTTTCACCTACTGCTAGAGGGTGCCAAGGTATCCGAGACCTTTTTGGTTCCCCTTCTAGAGAAATCCACGCTGCGCCCCCTAGGGGGAACTATGGGGGACGGCAGCCTGCATGACCGGTATCTCAAGCACGTGTGAAACAACGCCAATCTATTGGCCCACATGGCCCATGATGTCATAGGCGGGGTGCCCGGAAGTATAAAAGGGCACCTGCTGAATACGTCATCCACTCTTTGCTGTCTTCAGGAGCCGTCTGCTTGAAGTGTGTGCCTCCGTTCCAGAGGTTTCTGTCACTTAGGACACGCACGATCTATCTGTCATGTTTCTTGGTCAGGAGCTTGCGTGTTCAGTGCTCGAGGGCGCTGAACGCGCTCATTGTGAGTGTTATCCAATGAGAAGTTCTATTTGCATTTGTCCTTCTTCTCGAGAGATGAGTGACAAGTGTTTGCATCTAGCGGTTCGGGTCCCGCTCAGGGCTGGCGCCAAGGAGGGGCATTCGCGGGCCGTGCTCCCCCAAACGAGTTACTGTGCCCAATTTCCATCCTCTCCCCTCCTTGCTGAACGTGATCGATTTCGAAAGCGAAACCGATAAAACAGCACACATAAGAAAGCAATTGCATGCTTTAGTGAGCGTCAGCAACTGCACGCGATCACAGATTGCACCCCCCCCCCAACCAAACACACACACAACGTGATTTGTGCCCCCCCTAGAAATTCAAATGCCCCCCTGATGGAGGTGCCCTGGCGCCGGCTCTGGTCCCGCTGTTGCCGAGGCACAGCAAAGACTCGGCTCGCGGAATTCGCGGGGTTGAGATGCTCTTTTTGGGTTATCAGATCCCGCGGATAGAGCTCGAGTCAAGCAGCGCTTTAGGGGATGTGTGCCTCAGTGTTTGGAATCTAACACTCGAGGGCATGTTCTGCTTTTGCGTTTGTCACGGTGAAGAGCACGTGTGACAGAGTGAAAAATATATGTATAATTATATTTCAATAATTAGATTAAAGTTCATAAGTCTGTAAAATATTGAAAGTGTTCAATTGTCAGGATATGTTAAATTTGTTTAAAATGTTTATAAAATGCAGATATGTTATCTAAATACTTTTGGGTTAATAGGTGATCAATTAGTTTGGCACAATAAGGTGGGCAATCTATTAGTCAGGCCTTGTTGAACACTAGGGCGGAGCGCTCGCGGTATTTCTCCATTACACAAAGTTTGCAGTGGAGAAACATCGTTGAGTGAATGTGTTTAATCTTCTCCCCTTTTTCAGGTATTCATTTTAGTTCGTTGTTAATATAGTATGAGTTTATGGTAAATGATGTTTTAAGAGTGTGCAGATGCTATTACGATATCGATTGTGTTCTGATTAACATGTTTAAAAAGTGTAATTAGCTCAGAGGTGTGTAAGCTCTGAGCTCCATTTTGAGTATTAATGGCACGAGGCCCACATAATGGCGAGAGGTCACATGTTCATCGATTAACATTATGTATTTAGTATGCATGCTTGTAATTAATGTTTAAGTTTGTTTATTTAGTCCTATTCGTTTGATTTGCTGGAAAAATGTGAATATATTGAGAAGTGTAACTGTGAAAATCGAATTAACAAAGCGAGTTTGAGATATTTATGCACTTCCAGATGAAAGAATTCCTAAAAGAGAGCATTTACATGTGGTTTAGAATTGTTTGTGCTAGTTTATATCTATGTATCTGGTTAAAAAGACTAAGAAGTGATTTCCAGATATTTATAACATGACTCCCTGTATAATTACTAAGTGGGATGATTGATTGTAAAGGAAAAAAAATAGCTATAGAGGGTACATTGTTAACAGCCATGTCACAATTATTGAATGTCTGTACAGTGAAGAAAAGGCCAATGTTGCTGTTTTGAAAAGTTGTTTATTGTTAACTGTTGAAAAAGGATTACACATAAAGTTTGCAGTGGAGAAACATCGTTGAGTGAATGTGTTTAATCTTCTCCCCTTTTTCAGGGGTATAACATTTGGAGGCACTGCTGGGATCTACTCTTTGGAGGGCGGTCGTCACTTACCTGGCAGACAGCTTCTGATGTAGTACATCCCCCCCCCCCTAAAACAACCCAGGTCAACAGTGAAGTGGAAAGAGTTCCTGCAGTAAAGGCAAGAAAGAGACAAAAGAACCGTAGACCTGAGGCCACAGAGATCATCAGGTGAAACAGACAAGTTCCGTCAGTCTCAAGTGAGCCACTACTCAGTGAAAAGGTCCACTCTAGTGTCAAAATGGAGACAACAGTGCTCGAGGAAATGCAAGTTGAAGTTATCACCATGCTAAATTCCCTATCCAAAGACAAGCTTCTAAATGTTTGTGAATTCCTTCATGTGGCAGAGCCAGAGAAGATTGTTTCAAAATCTCGCATGTCCCTTATCTCTCACGTCCTCCAACATCTCGAAGACATCACTGAGCTAGAAGATGGTGGTATGTCTGAACTGTTACGATTGAGAGATCAAATTATAGAGTTGAATATAGTCACTGAAAGTGAGACAACCACCCAGAGTGAAACTACTGAAAAAGATAAATTACAGAGGGAGTTAGAGGAGCTAAAAAGAGCAATGAAACAAAAACTAAGTGAACTTCAACAAGTGGAAGAAGTGAGCACAAAACAAAGCAGTGTCCAGCCTCAACCACCAATTGCTGCACTCCCCCAACATTCAGAGAATGCCCAAAACTCAACTCCACCTTGGCGTAAAGACTTCAAAATTTCTGGACAAATCGGTGACCCAGGCCAAAGAGAGAAATTACGTTTTTCAAGTTTGGCACACCAGATTGAGAACGGTCTGAGCAGAGGCTACCCAGAGTGTGAGATTGTGGATGCAGTAATTCGTGCCATCTCTCCAGGCTTACAGTTACGGAGTTATTTAGAAGGAAAGCCAAATCTGACTCTATCTACACTCAGACGAATTCTGCGCTCTCACTTCCAAGAAAAGAGTGCAACTGAACTTTATAAGCAACTTACCTCTGAATGCCAAGGTAACAAAGAGACACCACAAAATTTCCTTATGCGTGTTCTTGACCTGCGCCAGAAAATCTTGTTTGCGTCCCAAGAAGCAGAATCAGACCTCAAGTATGATCCAGCATTAGTTCAAAGTATGTTCTTACATACGGTACTTACGGGTCTCCAAAGTGACAGCATTAAAGTAGATATGCAACCCCTCCTTCTTGACACGAAAACCACAGATGAGGCTCTGTTGGAGAAATTAAACCTTGCTTGTGCTAATGAGGCGGAAAGACAAAAGAAAAAGAAAATCAATGTGCAGCACATAACGACTGTTGTCCATGCAGTTAAGTCTGAGGAAACCACTGATAAGAAATCCAGTGTGACTCAAAGTGCACCAAAATCATCTCAGTGCTGAAATAGCTCACATCAGAGAATCATTGCAGCAATCAGCTTTTGCCTCACCACAGTGTCCTGTTCCTGCACAGGGAGTCCCTGAAAGAGAAATCATTCAGTGTCAAGTGCAGCCATATTGGCCATCACCGGGCACCAACCAAATGAGAGTGAATACTCAGTTTCAACCTCAGTATACACCCCGACAATCTTATGCACCCCCTACTCATTCCCAAGCAAGAAAGTGCTTTAATTGTCAGCAGCAAAGAACAGAGGACCGTTGCATGCATTGTTTTCGATGTGGCAGGGGCGAGCACTTCCAAGCAGGATGCAGGATCCGTGACATTAAGCCATCAAGAGAGAGTCCTTTAAATGGAGAGCGGTTACTCCCGCGGGACAGGGAGTAACCAGACCCACTGACCAGTCCCAAAGATGTGCAGCCTGTGGAAAAACAGAGAAGCAAATGAAGCAGTGCTCACGATGTAAAAAAATACTGTATTGTTCGAAGATCTGTCAAACTCACCATTGGACCGAACATAAGCAAACTTGTATCAACCCACCAAGACCAGTTCCAAATTCTTACCTGACGATGAGTGTCCACGCCCCCTGCAGTACTCGAGTTAACCAGCATTCCTCTGTGACATCACTAGTGGGGAGGCAATGTCTTGTTGAATGTTTCCTGCATGGCCATCAAATGCAAGCCCTGTGGGACACTGGCTCTCAGGTATGTGTCATGGGTGAATTGTGGAAACAGGAATACTTGCCAGAAGTCCCACTGAGAGATGTTTCAGACATTCTTGAGTCTCCAAACACTTTGAACCTTGTGGCTGCCAATGGTATTGATATGCCCTACGTTGGATATGTTGAAGTGACTTTCAGACTAGCGTCACAGACATCTCACCATACCGAACTTGTCATTCCCATACTCGTAGCAAGGGGTCAAAACCTCTCTCACCCTATCATAGGTTTCAATGTGATAGAACAAATTGTGAACTCCATTGAACAAGCCCAACCAAGTACTGTGAGCGACAACATGCTTGAGAGAACTGTGAAAGCCGCATTCCCCAGCCTAAAGAGGAGCAAAGTCCAGACCTTCATCAAACTTGTGAGTGCAGAGAGCTCATGTGAATACATAGTAAAGACCATGAAAGGGCATGTTAACGTTCCCAAACGTAGTACTGTGCAGGTCTCATGCCGAGTCTACATGCAGCCAGTTAAGGAGGACAGCACACTGATTTTTGAACCTGATGTGAATCCTTTCTGGGCAGATGGGCTTGAATTCAAAGACAGTTTAGTAAGGCTGAAAAGAGGAGCTCCAACAAATATCACAACTGAGGTATACAATGACACTGATCATGATATCACTCTGATGGGCCAGACTCCGATTGGTACAGTACAACTTGTCAAGAATGTCTTCCCTGCTAGTATGTTTGAGGTGCCAGCAAATCCTACTGCTGTTGGGGTATGTCACATCCAGGCTGCGGAGAACTGTCACGACCACACCAATACTGATCATTGGGACCCACCAGTCGATGTCAGCCACCTGAGTAAACATCAGAGACAGGCAGTACAGCAAATGTTAAGAGAGGAGTGCCATTCATTCTCTAAATCAGAAAACGACATTGGATGTATCAGAGATTTGCAGTTGAGTATATCACTTAAAGATGATGAGCCAGTCAATCGCACTTACATGTCCGTGCCAAAGCCCCTGTATCGTGAGATGAAAGAATACTTGCACGACCTCATAGCACAGGGCTGGATTGAAAAATCCAACTCATCATACGCATCTCCAATTGTATGCGTAAGAAAGAAAGATGGCAGCCTCCGTTTATGTATAGATTATCGAGACCTGAACAGAAAGACTCACCCAGACAGACAACCAATTCCGAGGGTGCAGGACATTATGGACAGCCTTGGTGGTAATTCCTGGTTTTCTTCATTAGATCAAGGGAAGGCCTACCACCAGGGGTTCATGTCTAAGGAAAGTAAGCACCTAACGGCTTTTGTGACACCCTGGAGCCTGTATGAATGGGTGCGTATTCCTTTCGGGTTGATGAATGCTCCTGCAGCCTTCCAGCGATGTATGGAAGAGTGTTTAGAAGGCTTGCGAGATGAGATCTGCATTCCATACCTCGATGACACCTTGGTGTTTAGTAAGACCTTTGAGAACCACATCCTAGATGTAAGGAAAGTGCTGCAGCGGCTTAGGCAACATGGCATCAAACTTAAGCCGAGTAAGTGTGAGTTTTTCAAACCTGAAGTCCGCTACCTGGGTAGAATAGTCTCTGCCGAGGGAAGTAAAGTTGATCCTGCAGACACAGAAGCTGTCAGATCCCTGAAAGACAAACAACCAAAGAATGTGGGTGAGCTGAGGAGAATTCTTGGTCTGCTTAGCTACTACAGACAGTACATTAAAGATTTCTCTCGCATAGCTAGCCCTTTGTATGACATGTTAAAAAGTATTCCAGAAGATAATGCTCACCTGAAAAATAGTCAGAGACAATCAAAGACAAAATGCATGAAAACTGGTGTTCCATCAAGTAAGCCAATTACCTGGACTGAACAACATCAGAGCACTCTTGAACAACTAATTGACTGTTTGCTCCAGCCCCCTGTATTAGCTTTCCCTGACTTTTCACAGCCGTTTATACTGCATACAGATGCGTCAGCTCAAGGGTTGGGTGCAGTATTATACCAGAAACAAAGTGAGAAACTTCGTGTGATTGCTTATGGATCCCGTACTCTATCTGCTGCTGAGAAAAGCTACCACCTACACTCAGGCAAGCTTGAATTTCTTGCTTTGAAGTGGTCAATCACCGAGAAATTCCGTGACTATTTGTATTATGCTCCAACTTTTACTGTATATAGTGACAACAATCCCCTTACATATGTCCTGTCAACTGCCAAATTGAATGCTACAGGTTGCAGGTGGGTGGCTGAATTGGCAGATTTCCACTTCACAATCAGATATCGCCCAGGTCGTGAAAATATCGACGCTGATACGCTGTCCCGATTGCCCCTCGATATAGGTACTATGATGAAAGAGTGCTCTGAGGAGTTGTCGTCAGACATAATAGGTGCAACCATTCAGGCTGTAGAAGCTCAAGAAGAACCCAGCATCCCATGGTCAGTCTCGACCAACTGTTCACCTATTCAGACCTGTCCAGCGGTCCCAACAATAACCCCTTTGTCTATGAATGTAATAAAAGACGCTCAAATGAATGACCAGGATATCAGTCCTGTATATGAATGCAAATTGTCTGGAACAAAACCAAAAGTGAGACAACTCAAAACATACAGCCTAAAAACAAAATGCCTGTTTCGTGAATGGGGAAAACTTACCATTAATCAGGATGGTATCCTCTGCCGAATCACTTCCACCCGCACACAGTTGGTCCTGCCAGAGAAATATAAAGGAACAGTCTTGCAAGAGCTTCACGATGGAATGGGCCATCAAGGTACAGATCGTACTCTCTCACTCATCCGTGAACGTTTCTTTTGGCCACATATGCAGGCAGACATCGATTATTATGTCACAAAAACATGCAGATGCCTAAAGCAGAAAAAGCCTTGTCATGAGACAAGAGCCCCATTAACAAACATGGTTTCGATCCAGCCCTTTGAATTGATTTCTATTGACTTTCTCCATTTAGACCGCTGCAAAGGAGGTTTTGAGTATATACTGGTGGTAGTAGATAATTTTACCCGATTCGCTCAAGCATATGCCACTACATCCAAGTCAGGTAAAACAGCTGCAGACCGTATCTTTAATGATTTTGCCTTGAAATTTGGTTTCCCTTCCCGCATCCATCACGATCAGGGTGGAGAATTTGAGAATCAGCTGTTTGAACAGCTTCAACGATACTGTGGCATCACAGGTTCCAGGACGACCCCATATCACCCGCAAGGCAATGGCCAAGCTGAGCGTTTTAACAGGACACTGTTACAAATGCTCAGAACGCTCACAGAAAGTCAAAAATCTAACTGGAAAGACTCTCTGAATAAGTTGCTGTATGCTTATAATTGTACCCGCTCAGAAGTCACAGGGTTTTCTCCTTTTTACCTGTTATATGGAAGGTCTCCAAGACTGCCTGTCGACGTGTTGTTTGGACTGAACTCAGAAGCTCCTACCTGTAATCAGAAAGAGTATGTGGAGAGATGGAAACATGGAATGGAGGAGGCATATAAAATCGCAAGAGAGTGTGCTCAAAAATCTGCTGACAGGAGCAAAAAGAACTTTGACAAAAAGGTGAGGAGCACCACATTGCAGCCAGGTGATCGTGTTCTTGTACAGAACCTAACACCACGGGGAGGCCCTGGTAAAATTCGCAATTTCTGGGAAGACAGCATCCATGTAGTTGTGCGACAGATGAGTGGTGAGCTTCCAATTTATGAAGTAAAGCCAGAAAAGGGAAAGGGACGATCCAGAGTCCTCCATCGCAACTTATTAATGCCTTGCGACCACTTACCTTTTGAAACTGATCCGCCTTCAAAGACCAGACAGAAACGAGAGTTGAAAAAGCCTCAAATCAGCCATGTTGAATCTAATGAGGAAAGTGAAGATGAATTAGACTTCCATTATGTATCACCACAAGTACTTCAACCAAACCATGTTACTGAATCTAAACATCTTAAACCCCTACTTACCACAGAGTCTGATGAACATCCAAACGAGGTCCTGGAACAAATTCCTGCTTCCATGTCATCTGCTGAAAGTGACCAAGAACAAGAGATCAACTTACCTACTGATGAATACCTTCCTGCTTCCACGCCATCTGCTGAAAGTGACCAAGAACGAGAGATCAACTTACCTGCTGAAAGTGACCAAGAGGAGCAAACTTACCAGCTGCCTAGGAGAGAAAGACACCCACCAAGAGTACTTACTTATGATACTTTGGGCATACCTACTTATAATGTCGGACAATTAAATGGAATCTTGCAGACACCGCAACAGAGCTTACCTTATGTGTCTGCTCATGGACTGTCGACCTGGTTACCGCCTGTTCAGCAATACTGTTATTATGTGCCTTTTGTGTATGGAGTCCACTGATCAGGGGCCATGAACTGGTCAATTTGCATTGAGACTGAACTCGAGTGAAATCAAAGGTTTCTTTGCATTATTGCAGTCTAACATTTGGAGAACTCATGGACTGTTTTATTTTAGGAATATTGCTTTGGACATTTCTTGAACTTTTAAATACTGAAAAACGGACCATGAACTGTTTTTTTATGAGGAATATCTCCTTTAACAGCCTTTGAACTTAGAAATTTTGAGGATACTATGGACTGTTTGCCTTATGGACTGTAGTCTTGAGAGGCTGTTGCACTCTTGAAATCCAAAGAAAATATGGACTTTTGTTTCATGCCTCTTTCAATTTTTGTGCTTTGAGGCACTTCTGGACTCTTCTTTTTCATAAACTGTTGCTTTGTAAGTGAACTAGTAAGTTCGGGACAACCTATGGACTGTTAAAATGCGGAACTCTGGCACTACAAAATGTGGGTGAAATACAAAAGGGACTGAATGACTCTAGTGTTAAAGAAAGAATGTCGAGACGACATTTATTTTTGTAGGGGAGTGTGTGACAGAGTGAAAAATATATGTATAATTATATTTCAATAATTAGATTAAAGTTCATAAGTCTGTAAAATATTGAAAGTGTTCAATTGTCAGGATATGTTAAATTTGTTTAAAATGTTTATAAAATGCAGATATGTTATCTAAATACTTTTGGGTTAATAGGTGATCAATTAGTTTGGCACAATAAGGTGGGCAATCTATTAGTCAGGCCTTGTTGAACACTAGGGGGGAGCGCTCGCGGTATTTCTCCATTACACAAAGTTTGCAGTGGAGAAACATCGTTGAGTGAATGTGTTTAATCTTCTCCCCTTTTTCAGGTATTCATTTTAGTTCGTTGTTAATATAGTATGAGTTTATGGTAAATGATGTTTTAAGAGTGTGCAGATGCTATTACGATATCGATTGTGTTCTGATTAACATGTTTAAAAAGTGTAATTAGCTCAGAGGTGTGTAAGCTCTGAGCTCCATTTTGAGTATTAATGGCACGAGGCCCACATAATGGCGAGAGGTCACATGTTCATCGATTAACATTATGTATTTAGTATGCATGCTTGTAATTAATGTTTAAGTTTGTTTATTTAGTCCTATTCGTTTGATTTGCTGGAAAAATGTGAATATATTGAGAAGTGTAACTGTGAAAATCGAATTAACAAAGCGAGTTTGAGATATTTATGCACTTCCAGATGAAAGAATTCCTAAAAGAGAGCATTTACATGTGGTTTAGAATTGTTTGTGCTAGTTTATATCTATGTATCTGGTTAAAAAGACTAAGAAGTGATTTCCAGATATTTATAACATGACTCCCTGTATAATTACTAAGTGGGATGATTGATTGTAAAGGAAAAAAATAGCTATAGAGGGTACATTGTTAACAGCCATGTCACAATTATTGAATGTCTGTACAGTGAAGAAAAGGCCAATGTTGCTGTTTTGAAAAGTTGTTTATTGTTAACTGTTGAAAAAGGATTACACATAAAGTTTGCAGTGGAGAAACATCGTTGAGTGAATGTGTTTAATCTTCTCCCCTTTTTCAGGGGTATAACATTTGGAGGCACTGCTGGGATCTACTCTTTGGAGGGCGGTCGTCACTTACCTGGCAGACAGCTTCTGATGTAGTACATCCCCCCCCCCCCCCTAAAACAACCCAGGTCAACAGTGAAGTGGAAAGAGTTCCTGCAGTAAAGGCAAGAAAGAGACAAAAGAACCGTAGACCTGAGGCCACAGAGATCATCAGGTGAAACAGACAAGTTCCGTCAGTCTCAAGTGAGCCACTACTCAGTGAAAAGGTCCACTCTAGTGTCAAAATGGAGACAACAGTGCTCGAGGAAATGCAAGTTGAAGTTATCACCATGCTAAATTCCCTATCCAAAGACAAGCTTCTAAATGTTTGTGAATTCCTTCATGTGGCAGAGCCAGAGAAGATTGTTTCAAAATCTCGCATGTCCCTTATCTCTCACGTCCTCCAACATCTCGAAGACATCACTGAGCTAGAAGATGGTGGTATGTCTGAACTGTTACGATTGAGAGATCAAATTATAGAGTTGAATATAGTCACTGAAAGTGAGACAACCACCCAGAGTGAAACTACTGAAAAAGATAAATTACAGAGGGAGTTAGAGGAGCTAAAAAGAGCAATGAAACAAAAACTAAGTGAACTTCAACAAGTGGAAGAAGTGAGCACAAAACAAAGCAGTGTCCAGCCTCAACCACCAATTGCTGCACTCCCCCAACATTCAGAGAATGCCCAAAACTCAACTCCACCTTGGCGTAAAGACTTCAAAATTTCTGGACAAATCGGTGACCCAGGCCAAAGAGAGAAATTACGTTTTTCAAGTTTGGCACACCAGATTGAGAACGGTCTGAGCAGAGGCTACCCAGAGTGTGAGATTGTGGATGCAGTAATTCGTGCCATCTCTCCAGGCTTACAGTTACGGAGTTATTTAGAAGGAAAGCCAAATCTGACTCTATCTACACTCAGACGAATTCTGCGCTCTCACTTCCAAGAAAAGAGTGCAACTGAACTTTATAAGCAACTTACCTCTGAATGCCAAGGTAACAAAGAGACACCACAAAATTTCCTTATGCGTGTTCTTGACCTGCGCCAGAAAATCTTGTTTGCGTCCCAAGAAGCAGAATCAGACCTCAAGTATGATCCAGCATTAGTTCAAAGTATGTTCTTACATACGGTACTTACGGGTCTCCAAAGTGACAGCATTAAAGTAGATATGCAACCCCTCCTTCTTGACACGAAAACCACAGATGAGGCTCTGTTGGAGAAATTAAACCTTGCTTGTGCTAATGAGGCGGAAAGACAAAAGAAAAAGAAAATCAATGTGCAGCACATAACGACTGTTGTCCATGCAGTTAAGTCTGAGGAAACCACTGATAAGAAATCCAGTGTGACTCAAAGTGCACCAAAATCATCTCAGTGCTGAAATAGCTCACATCAGAGAATCATTGCAGCAATCAGCTTTTGCCTCACCACAGTGTCCTGTTCCTGCACAGGGAGTCCCTGAAAGAGAAATCATTCAGTGTCAAGTGCAGCCATATTGGCCATCACCGGGCACCAACCAAATGAGAGTGAATACTCAGTTTCAACCTCAGTATACACCCCGACAATCTTATGCACCCCCTACTCATTCCCAAGCAAGAAAGTGCTTTAATTGTCAGCAGCAAAGAACAGAGGACCAGTTTGCAGAGCAACTTACGACCGGAAATGCTGTAGGGACCGGAAATGCTGTAGGTGACGTCAGACGCTGGAGACTTGGCGGAAAAACTGAATGAACAACGAGGACAGCGAGGAAAATTTAGAAACTCTTCAGGAATACATCGACTGGTGCTTCGACGTTATAGTCATGAAGAAAAACCAAAATGCATGTTCTCCAGCCAAAAGCGAGACGCCGTCTTCCAAAAGAAGTCGCCCAGCAGACTCGCCTGAAACAACATCGCCGACGGGTAAAAGCTTTACCGACATCCTGGAGTCAATCGACAAGCGGTTGTCCAGCTTCGACGCGAGGTTGTCCCTGGTCGAGATCCTGCACCGTGAATTTAAATCCCTGAGGGAATCACTGGAATTCAGCCAGCAGCAGGTGGAAACACTCGCTGCTGAAAACGCATCTCTACGGGACTCGGTCAAATCTCTAACTGAAAATATGACCCATCTAAGTGAAGAAAATAAAAAAATAAAAGAGACTGTCATCGATCTCCAGGCCCGTAGCATGAGAGATAACCTGGTGTTTTCAGGCATCCCGGAATCTGCCGAAGAGGACCCAGAAGCTACGGTTAAAAACTTTATCAAGACGTACCTGAAGCTTCCGGAAGACACCGTGGAAAACATCTGCTTCGAAAGAGTCCATCGGATGGGAGCGAAGAAACCTGGAGCCCCGAGGCCGCGTCCAATTGTGGCCAAATTCGGATACTTCAAGCAGAAAGAGCAGGTGAAGAGTCGCGGCAGGGAGCTGAAAGGAACAGACTTCGGCGTAAACGACCAGTTCCCCAAAGAAATCCTGGAGCGACGCAAACTTCTGTTCCCAATCCGACGCAGTCTCATCCAAAAGGGCTCCCGAGCTGTCATCGCCGTGGACCGGCTCTACGTGGACGGACTACTCTACCGCAACCTCCGTACCACTCCGTGGTTATATTAACACCACTCCAGATAAGAATCCGTTATATTTATCTTTTCTTTTTCTCTCTTTCCTCGCTTGTTCTTCCATTTACCTCTAAATATTTATGTCATTTCGATAATTTAATACGATATCATAACAAACACGTACAGTCAGTCTCCGCAGCGTTTAAATGATTTTGCAATGTTTTCGTTTCTGTCAAGTTTTTACTTTCATCCCTCTATGCTTGCTTCTTTGTATGTCTTTCTTACTTCCAACTCCTTTCACGGCACCGATCACCTGCTTTACTACACATATAAACAAAACACACTATATTACACATCTGCTTGGCACGACCATGTACATATACACTCAGCATTAACGCAACCACTCAGACCTTACAGCGCACACAGACATGAAGGACATCGCATACAAGCGCGTACACGCCCGCTCATATCTTATTCATTTGAGCATCACACGCAGCGAGCAGCATTAGCTACACACACACATCTATGGGTGCATTAAGGTTTGTCACATGGAATGTGAATGGAACTGGCTCCAGAGAAAAAAAGTTAAAAATATTTAGCCAGCTTAAAAAACTACAAGCAGACGTTGTATTATTACAAGAGACTCATAGACCTGCCACAGCTACAGATCAACTTAAAACAACTGAGTTTCCTAATGTGTTCTCAGCCTGCTATAACTCTAGGCAAAGGGGGTAGCAATTTTAATACATAAAAATATTAATTTCACAGTACTCAACACAGTTATAGATCCAGAAGGTAGATTTCTAATCATTAAATTATCTATATTTGACAAAAAGTTATGTATTGTTAGTATATATGGTCCAAATGTTGATGATCCCTCTTTCTTTCATGGTTTTTTTACCGCACTTTCTGAACAACTAGATTGTGCACTTATAATTGGGGGAGACCTCAACTTTGGACTAAATAAAGAAATGGACAGGCTAAGTACAGCTGGAACTCAGCGCAATTGGGAATCCACAAATATAGTTAAACAGTACATGAGCGACTATGGACTTTGCGATGCATGGCGTTCTATCCACACCAACAGTAGGGAATTTACTTTCTTCTCACATGTCCATCACTCTTACTCTCGTCTGGATTATTTCCTAGTCAGCAGCTCACTGCTGAGTGACATTTCAGACACAGAGATACACACTATAGCTGTCAGCGATCATGCTGCTGTTTCTTTAACTCTAGTAAATAAGAAGACCACTCCACCAAGTAATAACTGGAGATTCAATACATCATTGCTTAAAGACGACGATTTTATTAAATATTTTAAAGAAGAGTGGGCTTTATATTTAGACTATAATGACCTGCCTGGAACATCAGCATCTGTTCTCTGGGAAGCAGGCAAAGCTGTGATGAGAGGTAGAATAATCTCATTCTCATCGCATAAAAAGAAAAGAGAAAATAAATGTATTCAGGAATTAGAAGAAACCATAAAAACTTTAGAAGAATCCTACGTATCCTCCCAGGAACAGGAAATGCTGAAAAAAATATGTAAAGCAAAACTAGAATTAAATGAAATTATTAATAAAAAAACTAAATTCTTAGCACAAAGACTTCGCTGGCAAGAATTTGAATATGGTAACAAATCAGGTCAATTCTTAGCGAACCAGTTAAAAATAAATAAAGAAAAAACAACGATATGTGCTGTTAAAGATTTAACTGGGGATACAGTATATGACCCTGAAAGAATAAACAACACTTTCAGAGATTTTTACGAATCTTTATATTCTCCACAGATAAACCCATCTAAAGACGAAGTTGACCAATTTCTTGACAATATAACTCTTCCGAAATTAACAGACAATCAAGCGATGGCATTGGATTCTCCACTGACATCAGATGAACTTCAGGAAGCTTTGAACAGTATGCCCAATAAAAAGGCTCCAGGTCCAGATGGCTTTCCAGCAGAATTCTATAAAGAATTCTGGGCTATTCTGGCACCAACATTCTACAGAATGTTGCAGGAAACCAAAGAAAATGGCAGACTTCCACCAAATATGAATTCTGCCAACATTAGTCTCTTACTAAAACCAGGCAAAGACCCTGTATTGCCTACTAGCTATCGTCCAATATCCCTTATTAATGTGGACACTAAAATAATCTGCAAAGCTATCTCAAAAAGAATAGAGAAGATAACCCCTCTCATAATTCATTACGACCAAACTGGTTTCATAAAAGGCAGGCACTCCTCAACAAATACTCGTAGGTTACTTAACTTGATAGACTATTCATGCAATAGAAACCTTCAAATTACAATATTGTCTCTAGATGCAGAAAAAGCTTTTGATAGGGTTAACTGGAATTTTCTATTTGCAACTTTACACAAATTTGGTTTTGGAAACTCTTTCATAAACTGGTTAAAAATATTATATAACTCTCCAACAGCATGTGTCAGGACAAATGCCCAAACGTCCTCTAGCTTCTGTCTTAAGAGGGGCACCAGGCAGGGATGCCCCCTCTCCCCCTCACTGTTTGCAATTTTTATTGAACCACTAGCAGCAGCAATTAGACAGGCAACAGTGATTAAAGGCATTAAATGCAAGAATGTAGAACATAAAGTTAGTCTTTACGCAGATGATGTGTTACTTTTTCTTCAACATTCACAAACCACTCTCTCTGAGGTAATTACATTAATAAACTCTTTCTCAAGAGTCTCAGATTATTCAATAAACTGGTTAAAATCAACAGTTCTTCCAATTAATTGTTCCTTCCAGAATTCTTCCACTCCATTGCAATCTGGAAATATTAAATATTTAGGTATTAATGTTTCTCCTAAGCTGGCAGATTTGATTAAATTAAACCACATCCCACTTTTAAAGAAGGTAGAAGATGATCTAACCAGATGGAGGTCTCTACCCATATCACTCATGGGAAGAGTCACCTCAATAAAAATGATGGTTTTGCCAAGAATTAATTATTTATTTGCAATGATCCCGAGTAAACCACCACCTGACTGGTTTAGATCTTTGGACTCCTCTATCTCTAAATTCCTTTGGAAAGGTAAACCCCCGCGTATTAGCTTAAAAACGCTGCAAAAGACCAAGGATAAAGGAGGACTAGATCTACCTAACTTTTACCACTATTTCTTAGCCAATAGGCTTCAACACATTTCAGGGTGGTTAAAACACACCCTCTTAGATGAGCCTTGGCTAGATGTAGAACAGGCATTATGCAATAATATAGAGATTTCGGATCTGCCATTCATTAGCTCGATCAGTAAACGACACGTATGCTTTAAAAGCATCAGTATCAGCTCTTCTCTGACAGCATGGTGGGAGTTTCTAAAAATGACGGAGTCTTCACTAATCCCATGCAAACGTACCCCTATCTGGAACAATCCTGACATATTGCTAAACAACAATATGATAAACTTCACAGATTGGAGTTGTAAAGGTATTAAATACCTGGAACATATATTCAAAGGGACAGACTTTATTCCCTTTGACAAATTAATTAAACAATATGGGATTAATAAGAACAGATTTTTAGAATATCAACAAATTAAATCTATTGTAAAAAGGAAATTTAAGTCTAATCATATCAATTTACAAATACCACCAAGTGTGTCAGATTTTCTTAATCTCAAAACCCCCAAATTAATGTCTAAAATATACAGGGCACTTTCCAAAATAGATGAATCAGTATCACTTCCTATTGCAAAATGGGAAGCAGATCTATCAGTAAGCTGGGACCATAATTTCTGGTCTCAGATATGTTTAAAAACCTTTGAACTGATTAGAAATCCTGGATTACAATTAATACAATACAAAATTCTGCATAGAGTGCACTACACAGGTCATCGGATGTTCAGGATGGGTTTTACAGCTTCTAACAACTGCTCACACTGTAAAGGCAATACACCTGACAATTACATCCACGCTCTATGGTTCTGTCCACCTGTTCAGAGGTACTGGTACAGGATTTGTGAAGACTTATCAAAGTGTCTTAAATGCTCTATTCCAGCCTCTCCTTTAGTCTGCTTGTTGGGCGACCTAGATGGTGTCACTACAGAAGATAACACAATCCACATGGCTTTCACTGCCCTATGCATTGCTAAGAAGACTGTCCTCATGAACTGGAAAAATAAAAATAATCTTAATATCAACCAATATAGAGATTATTTGTGGGATTATATTAGCCTTGAAACAGCTTCTGCTGACACATTAGATCAATCTCTCTGGGCTCCTTTGATCAGCTCCATCACCTAGTGTGGGTGGGGGTCCCGATTCTGTCCGGCTGTGGTTTTTGTTGTTGGCGTGGGGTGGCAATATGGGCCTGGGGCATCTGGGGGTTCCCTGGGGATGGGTTTCTTGGGGGGTTTGGCGCTGGGGCTGCGGCCTTGGCCTGGATGGGGTATTGGTGACTCTTAGATGCTGTTTCTCTGGCGGCGGCATGCGGCGCTGCTGGGGATGCCTGTGCCGGCGGACGTAGGTTGCCAGCCTGGCGGCCGCACTGTTCCGGGTTGGTCCGGGGGGGGTTTGGGGATCTGGGGACGCTCTGCCTCCGGCTTGGGGTTACGGCTGGGCCTGGGGGGCTTGGGTCCTGGTTGGTGTGCCGCCGGGAGCATGGGTTGGTGCATGCGCTTGGGCCCGGCTCTGGTGTGGGGGTCTTCGATGCATCGGTGCCTCCGCGGGGGGGGGGTCCAATAGAGGCGGGGTATACGGGCTTTACCTGGGTGTCTTATTGTCTTATGTAGTTTGGGAAGTGACTGGATGATGGGGTGGGGTAGTTTTTCCTCTGCTGTGGGGTCTGGTGGGCCGCCCCGGGCTGCCATGGGCCCTGGTCTGGATGGGCCTGGGCCCCCCGCCCTGGGCAGATTTGGGGTAACGGGGGTGCCTATGGGGGTCAGCGGGGGAGCTGGCTCCAGAGGGGGGGGTATTTTGCCCCCTCTGATGTTTTCCTCCCCATCCCTAAGGCTTCACTTCTCCCGCTCCATCACACCAACACATAGGTAGGGTTTTGAGGTGCGGGTGAGTCGCTGGGATGCGGGGGAGGTGGTACTCCTCTGTCTCCTCGTGGCCGCCTGCATCTCAATTACACATTACAGCTTAGACATTCTCATTACTTACTGTCACATGACACATACATATAGGGCCTTGGGGGTGGGCACACTGAATGGCATCCGGAGGGCGGTCTGTTCATTCAGCCTTCCCTCTGGTGCCAGTGCCCACTTCTCAATTTTAAGTTGCACATAGACATTGAGGGCTCTAGGGAGGGGACGAGCTGACACAAGCTTGTGGAGGGTGCCCCTCCCCTGTTTTAAAGCACCCCTGTTTTAAAGCACCTTAGAACAACACACACCAACACTACATTTGAGCGGGTGGGGTGAAGCATGGGTCGTCTTTTTTTTTTTTTTTTGTTGTTTTTTTTTTCACACCCCTGTTCTCTGTTCTCTGTCTGGGGCCGGGGGCTGTGAGGATGAGCTGGCCGCCCGGTCGGGGTCTGGGCTGTTGATTTTCTCTGCTGCTGCGGGGACCGGGGTGGTCTTCCTGTCCCCACGCCGGAGCGAAGGGGGTTCAGCTCCGGGATCGGGCGCTGGCTACCCCTCTGGGGGTGGTGGTGCCTGGATCTAGGAGTATAGAGTGCATATGGGGAGTGTGAGTGTGGGTACTGTGTCCATTTTTGTGTGTCTACATGTGGGGCGAAGGTGTGAATATTTGTTTGCGTGCATGAGGGTGGGAACATATGCTTGTGTATATGTGTGCTTGTCGTCTACGTCTATGTGTCAGGTCGGGCCTTAGACTCCGCCTCACTCATCATCTTAGTCGACCCCCACCCCACCACCATGCCCTGCCGGTGGAGGATGCCGCCGGTGCGTTGGTGATTTCTCGCGCCGGGGCAGGATGCTCGGGCGAGCGCCGGCCCGCTCTCGGCGGTCGATTGGCGGGGCCTGGCCCTACTGGCCTTGCTGGGCCCCGTTTGTGGGGTGGGGGGCCTTTGGGTCTCCGGGCCCAGGGCCCGGTCCGCCCTGGTGTGGTCGGCTGCCGGTGGAGCCTGCGGGCTTGCCGCCACGGCACCCTGGGGCGCCTACACTGTGGCTGTCGGAGGTCCCGCCTTCGGGCTCTCCTCTGCCCTTTTTTGGGTGGGGGCCGCGGTTGTCCCTGCGGTGGTTCTCCTGGGGGTCTCGTGCCCTGGGGGGCCTCCGGATGTTTGGGGCCCGGGTCTGTTCCGTGCCTGCTTCATGCCTTGCGGGATGGGGCTGTTGTTCCCCACACACACTATTAAACATTTACATGGAGGAACCTTATGAACACAAGCGCGCTCACACACACAGGTGTACACTCAAGCATTCACATTGGTGTAAAAACAGGTGCTCACAGACACACATTGTCTTGATCTGCTGTTGCTTCAAAACTTATTTTGTAATATTAGTTATGTGTGCTGCTCAATAACATTTAACATTTAGAATTTATTGTGATTTATACAGATGTTGGTTGTTGCTGCAGTCTCTTTGATGTTGTGTCTTCGGTTGTTTTCTCTTTTTGTCAGCAGGTATTGAAGCAAATTGTCTGTTTTTTTGTTTTTGTTTTTTCTCCCTCTCTCTCTCTATCCCCCATTCTCCTTTTTTCTCTCTCTCTCTTCCCCTTCTTTGTTGACTTTCCCCACAACCTTTTTTTTTTTTTTTTTTTTTTTCCTATCTTCTTTCTTCTTTCTCTCTCTTGTTTTCTCTGTCCCCTGGTCTTGTCTGTCACAGTGTGGTTAAGTAAAAGGGTATATAAAATTTAATTAATTAATTAATATTAAAAAAATAAAAATAAAAATAAATAAATAAATATATTTAATTAAAAAAAAAGAAAAAAAAGGCTGTGAATGATGATAGTATAGCCATGCATATGTACTGTCATGTGTTATCTGTGCTACTGACAGGCCAAAAAAGAGAAAAAAAAAAAAAAAAAAAAAAAAAAAAAAAGAACAGAGGACCGTTGCATGCATTGTTTTCGATGTGGCAGGGGCGAGCACTTCCAAGCAGGATGCAGGATCCGTGGCATTAAGCCATCAAGAGAGAGTCCTTTAAATGGAGAGCGGTTACTCCCGCGGGACAGGGAGTAACCAGACCCACTGACCAGTCCCAAAGATGTGCAGCCTGTGGAAAAACAGAGAAGCAAATGAAGCAGTGCTCACGATGTAAAAAAATACTGTATTGTTCGAAGATCTGTCAAACTCACCATTGGACCGAACATAAGCAAACTTGTATCAACCCACCAAGACCAGTTCCAAATTCTTACCTGACGATGAGTGTCCACGCCCCCTGCAGTACTCGAGTTAACCAGCATTCCTCTGTGGCATCACTAGTGGGGAGGCAATGTCTTGTTGAATGTTTCCTGCATGGCCATCAAATGCAAGCCCTGTGGGACACTGGCTCTCGGGTATGTGTCATGGGTGAATTGTGGAAACAGGAATACTTGCCAGAAGTCCCACTGAGAGATGTTTCAGACATTCTTGAGTCTCCAAACACTTTGAACCTTGTGGCTGCCAATGGTATTGATATGCCCTACGTTGGATATGTTGAAGTGACTTTCAGACTAGCGTCACAGACATCTCACCATACCGAACTTGTCATTCCCATACTCGTAGCAAGGGGTCAAAACCTCTCTCACCCTATCATAGGTTTCAATGTGATAGAACAAATTGTGAACTCCATTGAACAAGCCCAACCAAGTACTGTGAGCGACAACATGCTTGAGAGAACTGTGAAAGCCGCATTCCCCAGCCTAAAGAGGAGCAAAGTCCAGACCTTCATCAAACTTGTGAGTGCAGAGAGCTCATGTGAATACATAGTAAAGACCATGAAAGGGCATGTTAACGTTCCCAAACGTAGTACTGTGCAGGTCTCATGCCGAGTCTACATGCAGCCAGTTAAGGAGGACAGCACACTGATTTTTGAACCTGATGTGAATCCTTTCTGGGCAGATGGGCTTGAATTCAAAGACAGTTTAGTAAGGCTGAAAAGAGGAGCTCCAACAAATATCACAACTGAGGTATACAATGACACTGATCATGATATCACTCTGATGGGCCAGACTCCGATTGGTACAGTACAACTTGTCAAGAATGTCTTCCCTGCTAGTATGTTTGAGGTGCCAGCAAATCCTACTGCTGTTGGGGTATGTCACATCCAGGCTGCGGAGAACTGTCACGACCACACCAATACTGATCATTGGGACCCACCAGTCGATGTCAGCCACCTGAGTAAACATCAGAGACAGGCAGTACAGCAAATGTTAAGAGAGGAGTGCCATTCATTCTCTAAATCAGAAAACGACATTGGATGTATCAGAGATTTGCAGTTGAGTATATCACTTAAAGATGATGAGCCAGTCAATCGCACTTACATGTCCGTACCAAAGCCCCTGTATCGTGAGATGAAAGAATACTTGCACGACCTCATAGCACAGGGCTGGATTGAAAAATCCAACTCATCATACGCATCTCCAATTGTATGCGTAAGAAAGAAAGATGGCAGCCTCCGTTTATGTATAGATTATCGAGACCTGAACAGAAAGACTCACCCAGACAGACAACCAATTCCGAGGGTGCAGGACATTATGGACAGCCTTGGTGGTAATTCCTGGTTTTCTTCATTAGATCAAGGGAAGGCCTACCACCAGGGGTTCATGTCTAAGGAAAGTAAGCACCTAACGGCTTTTGTGACACCCTGGAGCCTGTATGAATGGGTGCGTATTCCTTTCGGGTTGATGAATGCTCCTGCAGCCTTCCAGCGATGTATGGAAGAGTGTTTAGAAGGCTTGCGAGATGAGATCTGCATTCCATACCTCGATGACACCTTGGTGTTTAGTAAGACCTTTGAGAACCACATCCTAGATGTAAGGAAAGTGCTGCAGCGGCTTAGGCAACATGGCATCAAACTTAAGCCGAGTAAGTGTGAGTTTTTCAAACCTGAAGTCCGCTACCTGGGTAGAATAGTCTCTGCCGAGGGAAGTAAAGTTGATCCTGCAGACACAGAAGCTGTCAGATCCCTGAAAGACAAACAACCAAAGAATGTGGGTGAGCTGAGGAGAATTCTTGGTCTGCTTAGCTACTACAGACAGTACATTAAAGATTTCTCTCGCATAGCTAGCCCTTTGTATGACATGTTAAAAAGTATTCCAGAAGATAATGCTCACCTGAAAAATAGTCAGAGACAATCAAAGACAAAATGCATGAAAACTGGTGTTCCATCAAGTAAGCCAATTACCTGGACTGAACAACATCAGAGCACTCTTGAACAACTAATTGACTGTTTGCTCCAGCCCCCTGTATTAGCTTTCCCTGACTTTTCACAGCCGTTTATACTGCATACAGATGCGTCAGCTCAAGGGTTGGGTGCAGTATTATACCAGAAACAAAGTGAGAAACTTCGTGTGATTGCTTATGGATCCCGTACTCTATCTGCTGCTGAGAAAAGCTACCACCTACACTCAGGCAAGCTTGAATTTCTTGCTTTGAAGTGGTCAATCACCGAGAAATTCCGTGACTATTTGTATTATGCTCCAACTTTTACTGTATATAGTGACAACAATCCCCTTACATATGTCCTGTCAACTGCCAAATTGAATGCTACAGGTTGCAGGTGGGTGGCTGAATTGGCAGATTTCCACTTCACAATCAGATATCGCCCAGGTCGTGAAAATATCGACGCTGATACGCTGTCCCGATTGCCCCTCGATATAGGTACTATGATGAAAGAGTGCTCTGAGGAGTTGTCGTCAGACATAATAGGTGCAACCATTCAGGCTGTAGAAGCTCAAGAAGAACCCAGCATCCCATGGTCAGTCTCGACCAACTGTTCACCTATTCAGACCTGTCCAGCGGTCCCAACAATAACCCCTTTGTCTATGAATGTAATAAAAGACGCTCAAATGAATGACCAGGATATCAGTCCTGTATATGAATGCAAATTGTCTGGAACAAAACCAAAAGTGAGACAATTCAAAACATACAGCCTAAAAACAAAATGCCTGTTTCGTGAATGGGGAAAACTTACCATTAATCAGGATGGTATCCTCTGCCGAATCACTTCCACCCGCACACAGTTGGTCCTGCCAGAGAAATATAAAGGAACAGTCTTGCAAGAGCTTCACGATGGAATGGGCCATCAAGGTACAGATCGTACTCTCTCACTCATCCGTGAACGTTTCTTTTGGCCACATATGCAGGCAGACATCGATTATTATGTCACAAAAACATGCAGATGCCTAAAGCAGAAAAAGCCTTGTCATGAGACAAGAGCCCCATTAACAAACATGGTTTCGATCCAGCCCTTTGAATTGATTTCTATTGACTTTCTCCATTTAGACCGCTGCAAAGGAGGTTTTGAGTATATACTGGTGGTAGTAGATAATTTTACCCGATTCGCTCAAGCATATGCCACTACATCCAAGTCAGGTAAAACAGCTGCAGACCGTATCTTTAATGATTTTGCCTTGAAATTTGGTTTCCCTTCCCGCATCCATCACGATCAGGGTGGAGAATTTGAGAATCAGCTGTTTGAACAGCTTCAACGATACTGTGGCATCACAGGTTCCAGGACGACCCCATATCACCCGCAAGGCAATGGCCAAGCTGAGCGTTTTAACAGGACACTGTTACAAATGCTCAGAACGCTCACAGAAAGTCAAAAATCTAACTGGAAAGACTCTCTGAATAAGTTGCTGTATGCTTATAATTGTACCCGCTCAGAAGTCACAGGGTTTTCTCCTTTTTACCTGTTATATGGAAGGTCTCCAAGACTGCCTGTCGACGTGTTGTTTGGACTGAACTCAGAAGCTCCTACCTGTAATCAGAAAGAGTATGTGGAGAGATGGAAACATGGAATGGAGGAGGCATATAAAATCGCAAGAGAGTGTGCTCAAAAATCTGCTGACAGGAGCAAAAAGAACTTTGACAAAAAGGTGAGGAGCACCACATTGCAGCCAGGTGATCGTGTTCTTGTAAAGAACCTAACACCACGGGGAGGCCCTGGTAAAATTCGCAATTTCTGGGAAGACAGCATCCATGTAGTTGTGCGACAGATGAGTGGTGAGCTTCCAATTTATGAAGTAAAGCCAGAAAAGGGAAAGGGACGATCCAGAGTCCTCCATCGCAACTTATTAATGCCTTGCGACCACTTACCTTTTGAAACTGATCCGCCTTCAAAGACCAGACAGAAACGAGAGTTGAAAAAGCCTCAAATCAGCCATGTTGAATCTAATGAGGAAAGTGAAGATGAATTAGACTTCCATTATGTATCACCACAAGTACTTCAACCAAACCATGTTACTGAATCTAAACATCTTAAACCCCTACTTACCACAGAGTCTGATGAACATCCAAACGAGGTCCTGGAACAAATTCCTGCTTCCATGTCATCTGCTGAAAGTGACCAAGAACAAGAGATCAACTTACCTACTGATGAATACCTTCCTGCTTCCACGCCATCTGCTGAAAGTGACCAAGAACGAGAGATCAACTTACCTGCTGAAAGTGACCAAGAGGAGCAAACTTACCAGCTGCCTAGGAGAGAAAGACACCCACCAAGAGTACTTACTTATGATACTTTGGGCATACCTACTTATAATGTCGGACAATTAAATGGAATCTTGCAGACACCGCAACAGAGCTTACCTTATGTGTCTGCTCATGGACTGTCGACCTGGTTACCGCCTGTTCAGCAATACTGTTATTATGTGCCTTTTGTGTATGGAGTCCACTGATCAGGGGCCATGAACTGGTCAATTTGCATTGAGACTGAACTCGAGTGAAATCAAAGGTTTCTTTGCATTATTGCAGTCTAACATTTGGAGAACTCATGGACTGTTTTATTTTAGGAATATTGCTTTGGACATTTCTTGAACTTTTAAATACTGAAAAACGGACCATGAACTGTTTTTTTATGAGGAATATCTCCTTTAACAGCCTTTGAACTTAGAAATTTTGAGGATACTATGGACTGTTTGCCTTATGGACTGTAGTCTTGAGAGGCTGTTGCACTCTTGAAATCCAAAGAAAATATGGACTTTTGTTTCATGCCTCTTTCAATTTTTGTGCTTTGAGGCACTTCTGGACTCTTCTTTTTCATAAACTGTTGCTTTGTAAGTGAACTAGTAAGTTCGGGACAACCTATGGACTGTTAAAATGCGGAACTCTGGCACTACAAAATGTGGGTGAAATACAAAAGGGACTGAATGACTCTAGTGTTAAAGAAAGAATGTCGAGACGACATTTATTTTTGTAGGGGAGTGTGTGACAGAGTGAAAAATATATGTATAATTATATTTCAATAATTAGATTAAAGTTCATAAGTCTGTAAAATATTGAAAGTGTTCAATTGTCAGGATATGTTAAATTTGTTTAAAATGTTTATAAAATGCAGATATGTTATCTAAATACTTTTGGGTTAATAGGTGATCAATTAGTCTGGCACAATAAGGTGGGCAATCTATTAGTCAGGCCTTGTTGAACACTAGGGGGGAGCGCTCGCGGTATTTCTCCATTACACAAAGTTTGCAGTGGAGAAACATCGTTGAGTGAATGTGTTTAATCTTCTCCCCTTTTTCAGGTATTCATTTTAGTTCGTTGTTAATATAGTATGAGTTTATGGTAAATGATGTTTTAAGAGTGTGCAGATGCTATTACGATATCGATTGTGTTCTGATTAACATGTTTAAAAAGTGTAATTAGCTCAGAGGTGTGTAAGCTCTGAGCTCCATTTTGAGTATTAATGGCACGAGGCCCACATAATGGCGAGAGGTCACATGTTCATCGATTAACATTATGTATTTAGTATGCATGCTTGTAATTAATGTTTAAGTTTGTTTATTTAGTCCTATTCGTTTGATTTGCTGGAAAAATGTGAATATATTGAGAAGTGTAACTGTGAAAATCGAATTAACAAAGCGAGTTTGAGATATTTATGCACTTCCAGATGAAAGAATTCCTAAAAGAGAGCATTTACATGTGGTTTAGAATTGTTTGTGCTAGTTTATATCTATGTATCTGGTTAAAAAGACTAAGAAGTGATTTCCAGATATTTATAACATGACTCCCTGTATAATTACTAAGTGGGATGATTGATTGTAAAGGAAAAAAATAGCTATAGAGGGTACATTGTTAACAGCCATGTCACAATTATTGAATGTCTGTACAGTGAAGAAAAGGCCAATGTTGCTGTTTTGAAAAGTTGTTTATTGTTAACTGTTGAAAAAGGATTACACATAAAGTTTGCAGTGGAGAAACATCGTTGAGTGAATGCGTTTAATCTTCTCCCCTTTTTCAGGGGTATAACACACGCGCGTTCAGAGTTACGCGTGCATCGTGATGAGTCACGGGCTGTATCCGAAATTGCCCCTATACCCTCATTCATTATTCCCTACATTAGTCCACTCATACAGTTCACTCGAAGGAATGAATGAAAACGAGTGAGTGAATTCGGACACTGAGTGCACCGGAAGTACTGCCGCTTTGCTTGCTGTTTAATAATCATTTGAAATGGGCAACTCCGTAGTAAGATTAAAGGATTTATCTTGAAATCTGTCACGGAAATTATGTATAAACCCTAGTTAAACAATTTAATAGTCAATTTACAATAAATTTGTACCTGTGTTGTATTACACTGTATTACGCCGTGGACGAGCACTTTTAAAATGAATGAATGGATGATTCAGCTGCGGGCGCCATCTTCTGGCGAAACCGCGAGACGCGGCAACTCATTCAGCACGTGACTCTCACAGTGCATTATGGGGATTTTCTAGCCGTTGAGTGTACATCGGTTGTACACTCGTTTTTGCAGTGCATTGTGGGATTGAATGAGTGCACTCGAGAATGTCCACTATGGTTTCGGACACCACTAAAAATGGCCGTCCCCTCAAATAGTGCCCTATTTGAGGGTATAGGGGGCGATTTCGGATACAGCCACGGTGTCTAGGCTCTGCTCGCGTTTGTTCCTATTCCCGAGGGATGCGGAACAAAGCGTTTGTGTCTCGCGGCCCGGTTCCGCTGTTGCCACAGTTTCTCACCTTGCGGTCATCGCTTTGATCTGCGAGATCCGCACACCCTCTCTAAACGGGTTGTCGGATGTCACAGATACTATTGGGTTGTTATGACGATGAAGTGTGAGCACGGAGTCGTTTCAGCCCTGATCCTGCGAGATCATGGGCGGAGTTATATTCAGCTCAGCCGTGCCTCTCTAATATGCATGTTATTGTGTGTGGAGAGCCTCGCTGGGCATGAATATATTTTAATGCTCTGTGGAGAGAGGCTTGCGAGTTTTCTCTCCCAGGGTTTTCAGCACCTAGAGTGGTTATGGGAAATGTCTCTTGCTGTGTTAAGCCACAGTGTAGCTGTCTGCGGATGGATATACTCCAGCCCAAGCTTACTTTGTTCTGGAATATGGTGGTCTGAGGGCAGCCATGTTCTAACCTGGCTCTTTAACTAGGTTGGGTTCCCCTTGTCACAAGTTCTCTCGATTAAGCGCTGAAGTCTTTATCTAGGAATCTGCTATTCGAGGATAGCTGTGTTCCAGCTCGGAGACTGCTTCCCTTTTTTTAGGGCTTTTAAATAGTGGTCTCCGTGAGCCCCTTGCATGGACTGTGCTGTCTCCCCTTCGGGGTTTTAAGTAGATGGCCCACTTCCGTGGTCTGGGCTATCTTCAGCCTTATCTGAGTGGACTGCTATTCGAGGATAGCTGTGTCCAGCCCTCTAGTGTTTTGGCCTCAGCTTACATCAGGCTTTGATCGCTGACTATGATGTTTATGTGTTCGCTCTTTAGCGAATCTTTTACTGAGGGTCCGGATCTCCCTCTTGTGAGCTCTTGGTCAATAACACGGTGCTTCGCTAGCCTATCTGAGGATAGCTACAGTATGTGCTAGCTCAGTGATCGCTCCCCTGTTTAGGGTTTCAAGTAGTGGTCTCTTGAGCCCTTACCTAGACAGTGCTGTCTTCCCTCTTTGGGTCGTAAGTAGACAGCCCGCTCTTTGTGGTCTGGGTAGTTTCAGTCGGTCCCCCTTCCGGTAGCCCTTCCTAGGTACATAGCTATCTGAGGATATCTATGTGCTAGCTCAGTGACTGCTCCCCTTCTTAGGGTCTTTAAGTAGCGGTCTCTTTGAGCCCTTGCCTAGACAGTGCTATCTCCCCTGCTAGGGTTGTAAGTAGATGGCCCACTCTCTGTGGTCTGGGCAACTCTGTAGGAAGGCTATCTCGGCTATGTTATTCTGGTCCACAAGCCTTCATAAGACCTTAGGGACATGGCTATCTGAGGATAGCTGTGTTCTAGCTCAGCAGCTACTCTCTTTACCTGGGATTTAAGAAGCAATCTCTTGAGCTCCTCTAGAGGCTTTCTAGTTAGCCTCTTCAGTGGTCTTGTGTATCCAGGCTAGTTCTGCTCACATAGCATAGCTATCTGAGGATAGCTGTGCTCTTAACTTGGGTGGGATGTGCCCCTTGATCTAATCGGGTTCCCCCGTTTCTGCCAAGTTGCGGGAGCAGCCCGTGGTGTCAGTGGCATGGACCCTTTTTAAGGGAAGGCTTAGGTGTATGTATGTCGCTTCCTTGGTGTTCTCCCACCAGGTGGACAGGCATGCACTTCGGCACGGCGTGGTTGTATTTCGTTCCCCATAGTGCCCCCTAGGGGGCGCAGCGTGGAGTTCCCTAGAAAGGGAAAATCTCTGGTTACGCATGTAACCATGGTTCCCCGAGAGGGAACGAGATGCTGCGCCCCCTTGCCATGCCTTCTGCCTGCCTGTCTACGTCTCCTTCAGACAGCTAAAGTAGATGATGTATTCAGCAGGTGCCCTTTTATACTTCCGGGCACCCCACCTATGACGTCATGGGCCATGTGGGCCAATAGATTGGCATTGTTTCACACGTGCTTCAGACACCAGTCATGCAGGCTGCATTCCCCATAGTGCAGTGTCTCGTTCCCTCTCGGAAAACCATGGTTACATGCGTAACCCGAGATGTTTTCTCTATGTAATTACAAGATTCTTTTTTCACATTGAAAACATAAATATGTGGATACCAAAATATATTTTTATCTCAACAGTTTTCTGCAAGACATTGTGGATTATTTGCAGAATGTGCAAGGGTGCCAGTGTCTGTCATGTCTCCATCAGACTCAGACATCAATCACGGACACTATATATACTGACCAAAACTATAATGTTTAAAGTGCTATATAAATAAGCATGACTGACAAGACATACAGTTACAGTGCTGATTAAATCCCTGCTCATCAAACATGTGCACATCAGTCCAGCAGTCTGTAGAGTGCAGTTGTGTAGAGTGACATGAAAAAGCAACATGAGAAGGAACTTCTGCTTATGCTGTTTTCTGCTGAAACAGCAGAACTGAAGCTCCTTCTCCCCTCTTGTGCTTAGCTGTCTGAATATGATCTCCAATGTCCGATTTACCTCTGTGGCCAACAAAAAAACAACAGTTACAGTCACTGCAAAATACTTGACTTGCATTTTCACATAATTCCTGCAGGAATGCACATGTAGACACCTGTAGTAGTTGTAGTCTGTATTCCAGTAACATTTAAAACACAAGAAAAGCTGCGTATTTTATATATAGGTCTAGCACTTGTTAAGTTTCCCTCTATTTTCTAGGGGTTACGGAGTGAAAGTAACAAAGTAAAATAGGTGATTAAATAATCACCTATTTCCCCCCCCCCCCAAAAAAAGCCAAAAACCTAGGGGAAATACTGGAACTAAATGTTATTGTTGTTACACTACATCAGTAAAAACAAAAAGATTCATGTTTTCTTTTACAGCACAATGGAACATTAAAAATGATTGATTATTATTGCACACACAGAAAAAGTTCTGTGTAACTGCAAGCTCAATAAAGGCACCTAAATATTTTTATTTTATCCAATTTTAACAGTTTTGAAATAATTATTAAATCAACGACTGAAAGCACCTTTATAGAACATTATCACATTAATAAGCAATCAGTAATTATTTTTGATATCATGATAAAGCCCACTGTAACTAAGAAGCACACAATTTCCTAGAATATCATTATATGCTTTAACAATACTTTTGGCAATATAGTGTATTTTTAATGCTTTTTAATGAAATTAATGAATTTTGAGTTATGAAAATGAGTTTGTGTCTGCTTATTCTATTCATCGGTGTTAGAACCATTAAAGAAGAAACCACATTTTCCAGATTTTATTTTGGATGTAAAATTACACGGACCTAGCTCACACTTCCCTCGAGCACAACGTTCTGTCGTCACGTGGTTCCTCTTATCTTTTAAGTACATTGGACCTGGCTTCTATTTCCACCGTTAATTACTTCACTCTGCCCATAACGATTAACGTGAACACTTGATATTTGGCAATATTTTGACTTGACTGCACGGACACTGCTGTATAAAACACTCGCTCACATGAAGAACACTTTTCTTCCTAATGATTAAAAATGATACTTTATTTGGTAATTTCATAAAACATCTGTCCACACTTCATGAAATTACATAGTGAAATATGAGCATATTTGAGTATATGTATAGTATGTGAGTGTCCCCATAATGCATAACAATAATAGATTTTAACATGTTGCAGAAACAAACAAACAGAAAGACGCATGTACAAACACTGCATTCACTGTGTCAATAAACTGATCATGCAAAGAGATTTGGGCACACGTCTATAATTAGTCAACATGTCCGACACATGTCCAGTGTGAGTGTCCATCACCTCTAACCTGTGCAATTCAGTGCTGCTACAGACTCAGAATCACAATCAATCTCTCAGGGCCACAGCTGTTGGAGTTTATATAAAGTAATGTGAGATCACCGTCTCATTATTGTTTGGCAGACCTACAGGTACATAAAAAAATATAAATTAAACAATACACAAAATTGTATTCATCCATGTCTTTTCTGTGTTTTGCTGCAGTAAAACTCTCTGCTGAAGCATCTTGAGCTTCATTTCTTGACGACTTCTTCTTTGAGCTTCTCTGCCAGGTGTTTTCTTTTCTGCAATTTCTTCTTCTCTTCAACAGAGATTTCCTTGGAGTATGAAAAAAAAATGATTTAAAATGATTATTTAAAAGAAGGAATATCCAAAACCAGCAGTGGAATGACATCTAGTAGTGTGGATCTGCTCAAGCTTTCCAGCCGTCATTAATTGCAAAATCATCTTAACATTAAAATTTAAACGTAATCATGAATTCTGTATATTTGCATACTGATTCCTGAAATTAATAGGGAATCAACAATTAAAAAAAAACTGCAAGTTATCAGACGAATTACAACTGTGCCATAAAGAATAATGAATCACTAAGCTAAATTTCCTGAGATGTTATCAGTTCATGTTAATTGTAGGAGAAAACTGGTTAATTTTAAGAATTGTTGTGCTCTTTTCATTACATTAGAACGAGAGGATCTGTGAGAGCACAAAACATTGAGCAGTTCTGAGTGGATTCAGACTTAAACACTCATGCATTCACGCGCTTCGATTCAAGTACATTCAACACTCTTCAGGACACAATCACAAACACGCACGAGCGTTTGACAGCAGGAGCTGAACATGTCCGGTACTGCAGAAAATCAGAAATTCCTATACCAACTTGTT
>CM049852.1:4933018-5018018 GCA_027422415.1 Schizothorax lantsangensis | reverse complement strand
TTTGATTATTACACTTCTGAATACTACTGATACTACCAACTAGGGCTGGGCGGTATATCGAGTTTGTACGATATATTGATATATTTCTTATAAGCGATACGGTATGAAGCAATAACGTTAATATCAATATACAGTAGTTTGATACGAGTGCATCTGAAAAAATATCTAGGGAGGACACAGACTGAGCTGCTGCGGAGAAAGTGCTTAATACAATGATCTAAACATGTGACAAGCTTTATATGAAGGGCTTTAAAAAAACTGGTAAGATACAGAAGCCTATAGTTTAGTTTGAGTTTAAAACAGCTCTGATAGAAAGGCTGCGTGTGCCGCTGACAGAGACTCGTGCTGTTTAATGTGTTTGAGATGTGCTGTTTTCCTAAATGCATAACTTACATTTCACAGGTACAGTATATTCTCCGTCTGTAAATGTTAGAAAGCCATGGAAATATTTCCATGTTGCTGTCAGGAGTGCATGAGCTTCTGCTTTGAGATCCTCTGCTAAACTTCACAGACTTCAGTGAACGAGCGCCAAACAGACGCGCAATGTAATAGAAGCACAATAATTCTGACTAAAATATACATTTTGCTGAAATATTAGTAGTTGGACAATATATGTGACATAGCCTATGTAGAATTTTAAACCTACAAGTGTATTTGTATGATAGCACGAACTGTAAAGTGTAATGGGGTAATCAAAATAGCCTTTTTACTCAATTAGTCTATGCTTTTTTATTATTTTTAGTTTAGTAATTAACATTATTTTTTTTTTTAGATTGCAATGTTACAATGTTAGAATGTAATGTGATTTTAACCCTTTTTTGCACATAATATATGCCTACATGCTTACATTCACTTTACTTGTTTAATCCAAATACAAAATACCGAGATATATACCGTATACCGCATATCAGCCAAAAAATACCGAGATATATACCGTATACCGCATATCAGCCAAAAAATACCGAGATATATACCGTATACCGCATATCAGCCAAAAAATACAGAGATATATACCGTATACCGCATATCAGCCAAAAAATACCGAGATATATACAGTATACCGCATATCAGCCAAAAAATACCGAGATATATACTGTATACCGCATATCAGCCAAAAAATACCGAGATATATACTGTATACCGCATATCAGCCAAAAAATACAGAGATATATACTGTATACCGCATATCAGCCAAAAAATACAGAGATATATACCGTATACCGCATATCAGCCAAAAAATACCGAGATATATACAGTATACCGCATATCAGCCAAAAAATACAGAGATATATACCGTATACCGCATATCAGCCAAAAAATACAAAGATATATACCGTATACCGCATATCAGCCAAAAAATACCGAGATATATACTGTATACCGCATATCAGCCAAAAAATACCGAGATATATACTGTATACCGCATATCAGCCAAAAAATACAGAGATATATACCGTATACCGCATATCAGCCAAAAAATACAGAGATATATACAGTATACCGCATATCAGCCAAAAAATACAGAGATATATACCGTATACCGCATATCAGCCAAAAAATACAAAGATATATACCGTATACCGCATATCAGCCAAAAAATACCGAGATATATACTGTATACCGCATATCAGCCAAAAAATACCGAGATATATACCGTATACCGCATATCAGCCAAAAAATACCGAGATATATACTGTATACCGCATATCAGCCAAAAAATACAGAGATATATACCGTATACCGCATATCAGCCAAAAAATACAGAGATATATACGAGATATATACGTATACCGCATATCAGCCAAAAAATACAGAGATATATACTGTATACCGCATATCAGCCAAAAAATACAGAGATATATACAGTATACCGCATATCAGCCAAAAAATACAGAGATATATACTGTATACCGCATATCAGCCAAAAAATACAGAGATATATACAGTATACCGCATATCAGCCAAAAAATACAGAGATATATACTGTATACCGCATATCAGCCAAAAAATACAGAGATATATACTGTATACCGCATATCAGCCAAAAAATACAGAGATATATACCGTATACCGCATATCAGCCAAAAAATACCGAGATATATACAGTATACCGCATATCAGCCAAAAAATACAGAGATATATACTGTATACCGCATATCAGCCAAAAAATACAGAGATATATACAGTATACCGCATATCAGCCAAAAAATACCGAGATATATACAGTATACCGCATATCAGCCAAAAAATACAGAGATATATACTGTATACCGCATATCAGCCAAAAAATACCGAGATATATACAGTATACCGCATATCAGCCAAAAAATACAGAGATATATACTGTATACCGCATATCAGCCAAAAAATACTGAGATATATACTGTATACCGCATATCAGCCAAAAAATACCGAGATATATACGGTATACCGCATATCAGCCAAAAAATACTGAGATATATACTGTATACCGCATATCAGCCAAAAAATACAGAGATATATACAGTATACCGCATATCAGCCAAAAAATACAGAGATATATACTGTATACCGCATATCAGCCAAAAAATACAGAGATATATACTGTATACCGCATATCAGCCAAAAAATACAGAGATATATACCGTATACCGCATATCAGCCAAAAAATACCGAGATATATACTGTATACCGCATATCAGCCAAAAAATACCGAGATATATACTGTATACCGCATATCAGCCAAAAAATACAGAGATATATACCGTATACCGCATATCAGCCAAAAAATACCGAGATATATACAGTATACCGCATATCAGCCAAAAAATACAGAGATATATACCGTATACCGCATATCAGCCAAAAAATACAAAGATATATACCGTATACCGCATATCAGCCAAAAAATACCGAGATATATACTGTATACCGCATATCAGCCAAAAAATACAGAGATATGAATTTTTGCTCATATCACCCAGCCCTACTACCAACCTCAACATTTACAGGACTCTTTATTATATTATATAAATACAACAGAACAATTGTTCTTATTTGATTAGTGATTTTGGCCATTACTGGCCTGTCTGAACCCTTCTAGTGATCCTGAACTCCTTGATCAGCTGCACTGTAAAAAACAAAGTTGGGGAAACTTAAAAGTTTAAGACAACCAGCTTCAGCAGATTTTTGAGTTTTCTCAACTTATTTTTTAGGAAATTTCTCAACTTTTTGTTGTATAAACTTAAAACAAGAAGTTGAGAAAACTCAAAAATCTGCTGAAGCTGGTTGTCTTAAACTTTTAAGTTTCCCCAACTTTGTTTTTTACAGTGTGGTTCAGGTCAGTTTGAGCCCTGGACGTCACTGTACTCCAACCCTGAACACATTTACATCAGTATCTAAAACTTTAGCAAAGTTATAACTTATTTATTAGTATTACTGGGAAGCACTCTGCGACATCTGTTCTTGAAAGAAGCTTTATAAAATCAGGTTTTCTCACTACTTATTTCCAGCAAACTATCTATTTGATAATATATTGTTATGTAACACTTTATGTCGATAGTGCACTTTAGACATTCTACTAACAGTAAGTAACTTTGCAACTACATGTCAACTAGCAGTCATTAGAGTATTAGTAGACTGTCTGATTAATATCTTCTATCACTTTATTTTGATGGATCCACAACATACTGATTATGAGAAACTTTACAAGTATATGTCAACTTATTCTAATAACCCTAAACCTACCCTTACTGAGAGTTAGTAGACATGTAGTTGCAAATTAATGAGAATTAGTTGACATGTTACGGTGGCCTATAAGTGCAAAACAAATCACGATTCAGAAAACAAAATAACAAATTACAAACGCAAATGCAAATATAAAAAACAAAATAACAATTAAGAAAACATTATAACAAGTCAGAAAACACAACGACAAATCAGACAAACCGGAAGAGGTAGGTACTGTATAGTTTGAGACAGCGCCATTGGTTTGGGAATAGATTACTCACTGCTGACTGGACGAGACATCTGTCAATCAAGGTACAGGAAGAACCAGAAGAAGAACAGCAGAGTCACCTGAAGCATCAGCTCCAGTGGTGCAGATGGTAAATCGTGTGTCATGTCTTTTTGATGCGATCGACTAGTGGTTCGATCCCACCTTTGGCCGATCTTTTTTTTTCTCTCCCTTTTCAAATCTCATATCGCATCGTAAAGGCATTTATTTTCAATAAAAATTATATTGTTATAACCAAAAAGTTGAAAATAAAGTATCGGGTAGGGTTTTACACTATGTTAAAATAGCAGGATGTTCTGCTATGTATACTAACGTTACTTGTTGCAAATAGTGGCAATTATCTGCACTTCAGTATTGTAGTACATTATAAAACAGTATGCAATAATGAGGTATTGAGTGTAAATTATAATTTTAATTCAAATTATTAAATGGATGCCGCCTTATTGGTACAATATAAAGCCCTCTCTGCACCTACCCTAACCCTACCCGATACTTTATTTTAAACTTTTTGATTATTTCCTTCATTTTTATTGAAAATAAATGCCTTTACGATGCGATATGAGATTTGAAAAGGGAGAGAAAAAAAAAGTTCGGCCAAAGGTGGGATCGAACCGCTGGTCGATCGCATCAAAAAGACATGACACACGATTTACCATCTGTTCCACTGGAGCTGATGATTTAGATCACTCTGCTGTTCTTCTTCTGGTTCTTCCTGTACCTTGATTGACAGATGTCTCGTCCAGTCAGCAGTGAGTAATCTATTCCCAAACCAATGGCGCTGTCTCAAACTATATCTACCTCTTCCGGTTTGTCTGATTTGTCGTTGTGTTTTCTGACTTGTTGTAATGTTTTCGGGATTGTTGTTGTGTTTTCTGAATTGTTATTTTGTTTTTTATATTTGCATTTGCGTTTGTAATTTGTTATTTTGTTTTCAGAATTGTGATTTGTTTTGCACTTATAGGCCACCGTAACATGTAGTTACACAGGCCACGTAAACACTGCAGCTAAATTCAGTCGTCAATTCACCTTTTACTCCTTAATCACGTTCAGTACACACATAATTCACTAAAATACAGCTAGTGACAACCACATTTACAGAAACTGTACGCAGTGTGTAAAGAACTGAACAACTAGTTGTTAATGACGTATCTGAACGTGCATCAGTGTCTTCGTCTGTATGTGAGATGCAAGAACAGTGAAAGAAGTCTTAACTTAGCACATTTTGACATGGGGCTAGTTGTGCTCACGAGCCCTGCGGTAACGTGTCAGTGTTGCCAGATCATCACAAAAACACTAAAACACCTAAATGCTTTGTGTTATAGCACCAAAAAAATCTTATATCTCATATCCGCAACAGACCACTTTACTAACTCAATAAAGTGATAAGACCAAACAACACCCTGCTGAAAAAAACAACATGACCCTGCTGAAAACACAATAGAAAATGTAATGGATTTAATGGTTATAATGGGAATTGTATTGGTTTTAATGGAAACTATAATGTGTCTACTGGTATGTGATGGATTCTATTGGTGGGATGTTAAATCCTATTGGAAAACTGCCCAAAACACACTACAAAAAGGAATTTTGTAATGGTTTTACTGGAAAAAGCTAATGGTTTATAATGGTATTTTAATGGAAACAATTGGAATTTCTGTGATGGTTTCTATTGGGCTTCTATTGTTTTGTTTTTTTAGCAGGGATGCCTAAAAGCGCTTGTATATATGAGGACATGGCAACACTGCAGGACAGCGCTCTCTAAAACAGCCTCCTGAGGAGAAACACAACACTGTCAGAGCTAGTTTAAAATCAATGGATAAAAAGAGTCTTTAGCCAAAAAATGGCAGATAAACAAACGGCTAAATTCTTCTTCACTCCTGCAAGAAGCCAAAATGTTGCTATGGTTACAAATGCAGGAGTGAGTGCTGTTCCGTTCACACATGGAACGATAATTTACGGGACTCATTTAAATGCGGGTGTCACTCCTGAAACTTGCAGTGTGTACGTGGCCAAAGTTACTTATAGTTAGTGGAACGTCTAAAGTGGACGATCAAAATAAAGTGTAAGCTATTGTTACTGTGAAATATGCAGTGCATGAGCGTCAGACTCACAGACTCACACAGAGGAGTCTCAGACAGACTGCTGGAGGTGGAGGCCTGCTCCTCCTTCTCCTGCACCCTGTGTGCCATCTCCAGATCATACTCCTCCTTCGACCTCCTGCAGATACACAAATACAGCACATACCTTACTGAACACCGGTAACATGCTGCTTATCAGCGTTCCTTATCAGTGTTCACTACTCAGTGAGCACAGGATATCTGCTGAACTTGAGCGAATGCGCTCACTGTGGACAGTCGAGTGGAACGCACCTACAGTAAAAACCACTGAACTTCTGGTTACACTTTATTTTAAGGTGTCCTTGTTACAGTGTAATTACACATATGTGACCCTGGAGCACAAAACCAGTCATAAGGGTCAATTTCTCAAAATTGAGATGTATACATCATCTGTAAGCTGAATAAATAATCTTTCCATTGATGTATGGTTTGTTATGATAGGACAATATTTAGCTGAGATACAACTATTTGTAAATCTGGAATCTGAGGGTGCAAAAAAATCTAAATATTGAGAAAATCATCTTTAAAGTTGTTCAAATGAAGTTCTTAGCAATGCATATTACTAATCAAAAATTAAGTTTTGATATATTTACGGTAGGAAATTTACTAAATATCTTCATGGAACATGATCTTTACTTAATATCCTAATGATTTTTGCATTAAAAGAAAAATCAATAATTTTGACTCATACAATGTATTTTTGGCTATTGCTACAAATATATGGAAGCATACGTGTAGCTAAAATCAATTTGAAATGTAATATGCAAAATGGCAATTATTTCTGTATTTAAATTTAAATTTTCCCATACATTTAGTGCAAAATGAAAATGAAAATGAAATTATATAATTTAAATTTGCCATTTTCTACACTTGTTTTAATATGCAAATTAAAAACATATTTTAAAGCTTTATAAGTTGCATAATTAAAATGAAAATGTATTACTACAATTGAAATTTAAGTCTAAATGCATTTAGGAAAAACAGCATTTAAATGATAATTTTGCTACAGTTCTTGCTTGGACATGTTAAACATATCTAATCAATTTGGGTAATACATTTTACATATTACATTTCAAATTGAATTTTGCTACACATATGCTTCCATACAAATATACCTGTGTTACTTATGACTGCTTTTGTGCTCCAGGGTCACATTTAAGTACTGAGTAATATTAATTAACTACATGTACTTACTATATGGTTAGGGTTTGTCTTAGGGTTACTTGCATGTAATTATGCATAATTATTATAATAGTAAGTACATGTAACGCATAACAAGGACATCTTACAATAAAGTGCTACCAACTTTCCAGAATTTCCCAACATCACAGTCTACTAATAGAATACACTGAGATATAATTACACAGCTGAGAAAGTGAATATGTAAATAAACGTGTGTATGTGAAATATTCAGTAAGTAGTACAGTAAACTGTGTGTTCAGTGAAATCACACACACAACTGTCTTTGATCACAAGCTGCTGCTTCTGCAAACTAGAAGTGAAAACGCTAGGCTATGAGCCAGGTTTGTGACGTCTGAAATAGCTTGAAGCTGTCAAGATCCAAAAATGACAAAAAAAACTAAACATTCAAGTCTATTCATCATTACACAGCTATAACATGGCTTCTGAGGATATGGAATAGAACCACATAGAGTTTAGTATATTTCTGTTCATCTTAAGTTGCATGTTTAAGTTGTAAATTGCTTCAGTGATCAGAATAGTCTTCAAAATCATACAGGTTTAGAAAGACTAGTCCTCTATGATCTGTGACGGTCACAGATACAGAAGATGAATCTGAATCAGAGGAGCTTCTAAATCCAGGTTTGGATTCAAACATTTGTCCTGAGCAATGTGATCTGTAGCTAACCCTGATCTCTTAATGGCATTCATTAACGTTAGCATCTTAATTAATAGAAACAGAAACTTCAGGACAGAGCCTGTGAAGCGGGCCGGCGGCGCTGGGACACTAAGAATGTCACGCCGCTCTTTTTCAGTGGGACGTTAAGCTGCTTAACTCTCAGTGGTCTCGCTGTGGCTTACTGTGAACGCTATCAAGCCCTTTACAAGTTGAAGTAACCTCGCAGTGAGGATGTCACTAACTGGGTCTCAGCTATTTATTGTGTGCAGATATTTTCAAAGTCCAGTCCTGGATGTGCGCTGGATCAAAGCTTAGGACTGATTCACATAAGGATGCATATAATCTCCACTGCAGGACGACTCGTGCTGCCACCGATGTCTGTCAGAGACACAGCGCTCGTTATATAAGCAGCACGTCTGATGTCAGCGCAGGTGATGAGGTGAAATTACCTGAGAACCTCCTGAAGAATCTTCATCTCCTGCTGCTCGAGTTCACTCAAGACGTCCACACCGTCTGTCAGACACTCGGGCAGCCCTCCTGTAACACACACACACAGACACACAGACACACACACACAGACACACACACACAGACACACACACACACACACACACACACACACACACACACACACACACAACACACACAGACAACAGACATACACACAGAAACAACACACAGACACAGACAACAGACATACAGACACACACACACACACACACACACACACACACACACACACACACACACACACACACACACACACACACACACACACACACACACACACACACACACACACACACACACACACACACACACACACACACACACACACACACACACACACACACACACACACACACACACACACACGACCATTGAGCACAAAAGCAGTCATAAGTAGCACAGGTATATTTGTAGCAATAGCCAATAATACATTGTATGTGTCAAAATTATCCATTTTTCTTTTAAGCCAAAAATCATTAGGATATTAAGATCATGTTCCATAAAGATATTTTGTAAATTTCCTACCGTAAATATATCAAAACTTAATTTCTGATTAGTAATATGCATTGCTAAGAACTTCATTTGAACAACTTTAAAGATGATTTTCTCAATATTTAGATTTTTTTGCACCCTCAGATTCCAGATTTACAAATAGTTGTATCTCAGCCAAATATTGTGCTATCATAACAAAAAACTCATTTATTTGGCTTTCAGATGATGTATAAATCTCAATTTTAAAAAATTGACCCTTAAGACTGGTTTTGTGGTCCAGGGTCACATATATGACCTGATAGTGTAAGACAGCAATCAAATCAATGTGAAGATGCACGTCAGCATTAATAAAACATTTGAATAATCAATCAAATAATAATAATAGTAATAATATGAACGTAAACTTTAACATGTTAGTGTTTCACTTGTTTTAATTATAATTAATCCTCTAAAAAAAGAGTGCAAATGATTTTTGTTAAATATGCCATCTGGGCTTGAATTTACAAACAAATTAGCCACTGACAGACTCTTATGAAAGCCATGAGCTAAAAAAATAAATAAAAATATTTCACAATTTTTCTTGTAATTTCTTCTCAACATTTTGAGACATAAATTCAGAATTCTGACTGAGTTTACATCTCGCAATTCTGTTTTCACCACAGAATTGAAAATAATGGTAACTATGACTTTTCTCAGAATTCAAGTCAGAACTGCAATATAAATATCAGAATCTATTTATTTATTTGATCCCATGGCAGAACAGGCTTCTATATTTACTGGGAGCTGGTTTAATGTGAGAGAGACCAGGATGCCATGTCAAATGTAATAAATGTAATGAAGGACGTGTTGAATACCGTTTCTCTCTTTGATGACGTGCAGAGCCTGCAGCTGAAGCTCCGTGTTCTTCTGGACCATCAGAGAGCGAAACATCTGGAAATCATCTGTAGCCAGAACTGGCTGGAAAACAGCCTGATGGAACAAGAAAACACCGTCAGAGCATCCTCACACGACCCAAGAGCACACACATGATGTTTCTGTCCACATACACATACACATGGATGGAGGATGCTCGATTATAACAACAATCATAATCACGATTATTTAACATGATTATGAGTGGGCCATATGACCAAAACCTTAAACCTTTTGGACATTTTTGTCCATTTATTTATTTATTTATTTATTTTATTTTTTTATAATTTTGCCTGTGTTTATGCTAACTGCATAAATTTTGGCTCAGGTGTGTATTTTTATTGGAATTTTAATATTCCACGCTCATTTCCTTTAATAAATCTATTTTGCACTAGATACAAAAAATAGTTCCTCAGCACCTTTTGGACAAAAACGTCTCCATTGAAACCCATTAAAACTGATATTTTTAATCGCAGTGCTGTTTAACTGTAAAATTTGTTAATAGGCTTTCATTCTGTTGGCAAGGCTTCAAAACTTAATTTTTTACAATTTTTTACCAGATGGTGCCATTTTTTCAGGTTTGGTCTATAAAGCAAATACTCACTTTATTCCTGTTTTCTGCTTCTGTATGTTATAGAGACAATTAGATAAATAATGCAGCTATAATTGTGTGTGTGTTGGTATGGATGTCAGAGTGTGGTTTGTGTGTGTTGTGTGTGTGTTCTTATAATATTTGAGAGATAAACTCTACTGTAAATCATAAATCAAGCACTGTGTGCTCCAGCAGAGGTTTGCTGCATCTAATGGAGAAAATGTGGTACTGCGCCCAAACAAAATCTTACTGAAAGCTCATTTTTTGAGATATCAACCTCAAATTTGGAACTTGTTTAGATTTATGGCTTTGATTTTCTAGCAGGTTTAGAGTTCAACATGTTTCATTAAATATATATTTTATATAAAATATTGCTCATAAATCATTTTCATAAACTTAAACCTGTATAACTTTTTTTTGCTTTCACTTTTTAAACTTTTTTTACTTCAACAATAATCTGCCGTGGGTCTTCTTTAAAATGAGACTAAACTTAAGTCTGTGCTCCCAAGCTTCAATTTTTTTTGACAGACATTTTTGTCCACTATGGATAAAAAAAATTTTTTTTTAAATTGATGCACAAGGGTTAAACGAATGATTTATTTAACGATAGCGATTGATATATATTCATCTAATTTAAACTAAAACAACAGTCTTCACTGTAAGAATTAAACTTCATTTGTTACTTATTAAAGCTACAAAAAGTCCTTTGGTCAAGAGCAGTGTGATTTTTGAATTTGTCTTTTGTTGTTTGATTAATATTAAGCACACAGTTGCAGCAGGAAAATAGCGCGCTGTCACTTTAAGAGCCGCATGGTTCCAATTTACTGTTACACACGTATTTTCAATCTCAACTCTTTTAGTTAATTTATTGCATAACCGACGAGGGTTTACATGAATGATCACTAAGCGCCGCATTTTGACACAATTTTGCATGTATTTGACCATTTATGCGCGCACCTCGAGTTAAAATATGAACACGCTTTAATAATCAACTTAAATAAATCAAGCATGTCCCATTTTGCAAAAGTCACGTTACATGATTTTACAGATTTGCACGTGAAATTGGGCTTTTATGGAGGAGCAAAAGCACACCGCTGGAAAGAGAGCAGAATGGGGATTATTGTATTTTCATAATCATTGGATGCAGAAATCGAAAGTGTATTTTGATTAATTGCACAGCTCTAGAGGATGCTGCACAAAGGGAAAAGCATCAGGATTTCATTGTCAGTATTGGGTGCATTATTATTACAGTCAACTAAACTCTGATGCAATGATATCCAGTGATCAGATAACAATAACACTGATCTTCTCACTGAAAATCAACAGTGTCAATAACAGAAAGAGACCGTGCAGTTCTAGCACAGTTTCATCACAACTCAAGAATTAATATGAACTACAAATGAATACATAAAATGCTCTATTTGAGCTGAAAAATAAGAGGAATAACTGCAATCAATACATGTGTTCCAAATGAAGCATGTTTAACGCTTACAAACTTATTAAAAACAGAGGAAAGACTAATTGAAACACATTAAATAGATACAATTAGTTTCATTCTCAGTTTAACATGTGGTGCAAAGGATGGAAGATGTAACAGTGGTGAAATAACGCTGTGCAAAGTGTAATGTGAGCAAAGAAGAGACTGAAAATATTGATGTGGATCGATTGCATCTTAAAGCAAAAGTGTGGATGCTTGCTGAATACTTCAAGCAAATAACTCAGTAATTACTTCAGTAAAAAACGAGCAGCTTTACCGTCCCTGGACGTGTGATCCACAGAGCTCAAATCCTATGTTTGTCGGTGGCTGTACACACAGTGACTCTGGTTTATGGTGAATATCTGCATTAGGTGTGACAGAGCCTCAGTGCTGCGTCTTCAGCCGATCAGAGCCGGTGTTTCCAGCCCAGGTCAATCTCTCAGGTGACTGCGCTCTGTCTCACTAACCCAGTTAACTAATCTCCCTCGACTGCTTTAACCTGCATGTGTCTCAGCACTCAAGCTTCTTCTCAGTCCAGAAGCCAAACACCAGAACTATCGTGTGAAGCGGAGAACCAGTATGATCCTGCACAACCAGAAACTGCAGTTTCAGGACCGCATTTCTAGGACACTATTTTTTGTGACAGAGCCATTTAGACAATTCTATCCCAACAGAGGAGACCTGATTCAAACATCAAACAAACAAAGACTAGATCCACGCAAACTATTCATTTTTTATCTTATTTTTAATGTAAGAGCTGGCTTGAACTTGAGTGTTTGAGGGGGTGTCAGCAATCTCCATTTAGCTTATTTAGCTGCAAAACTGTTCATTGTGATGCTGGATGTTGTGAACTGCTATTTGTATTCAAATTATTGGTAACACTTTATAATAACTGCACACTATGAATCATTAGTAAACAGTCAATTCATTCTTTATAAAGCATTGTCCCAACATTAATAGGCATTAGTAAGCAGTTTATAAATACAGATATAAATGTTTTGTTCTTGAGCATATCTATAATGTTTAATAATTGTATTTTCATACTTAATTAACGATCAATTTATCATTTCTAAATTATTACTTTATTTACAAACCAGTTATTTAAGAGTTGTCAGTGGTTCATACGATCATTTAGAAAGTGTAAGTAAATGATTAATAAACTATTTATAAATCTTATTATTTAGACACATGATAATAGTTGCTCAGTGTGTTAATAAATGCTTTATTAACACATATTCCTGCTGTAATTCATGATTAATCAGGTAGTTATAAAACATTTAGCAGTTGTCAGACATCTGTTTGTGAGCTCATCTAAAGTGAGGACTATATTATAAAGCATTTATAAAGATTTAAAGACTCATTAATCTTCCAAACAAACACAACACAGAGGGATACAGAACTCAGAAATATTTTTAAAGATGCAAATAATGAAACTGTACAACTGTACACTTGATAAAAAAAATTAAATGTAACAAAAATGTAAAGCCTGTACAAATACTAGAAATCGTGAATATAAATAATTGGGAATCTTGTAAAAAAAACCTGCACATTTCATTTATTTATTATACCATTTATGTAGTTTTATTCACTTGGGTGTTTCCTTATAAAGGTCTAGAAATTTGTCAAGTTTTTCGTCAGGTGTCTTTTTTAATATGATGTCATTACGTTGCTGTCTAGCCTCCACAGCCAATCGCTGCATTGCTGATCGTGGTTTCGAGTATCGATACATCTGCCCTTTTCAGGGAACACGAGAACACGCAGTAATCTTAGACAACTTAATTCAGATATTTAGCCAGTTTCACGGCTGAAGTTTACAGTGTGCTCGTCACCCCACGGAAGAGAGGGGCGGGGTCAGCAGAGCTCATTAGCATTTAAAGCAACATGGACTAGAATGGCTTGATGAAAACAGAGCTGATTTTGAGTGTTTTTTACACTACCATTGAGAAATTTTAACCAAAGTATGTTTATAGACTTTTCATTAAGACCCTAAAGAATCATATCAACTTGTGTAAAATGGGCATCCGATGACCCCTTTAAGATGTTTATGATTTTGAATGCATGTAAAACTGACATCTTACAGACATCTGTCCGATGTTTGTACACAGCAGATGCCTTTCAGATCAAGCCATCTTTAATAGACATCTTGCAGACGTACGTGTACTATCTGGGTACAAAAAAAACTAAAAAAACTATAGGATCCTAGAAATGCGGTCCTGAAACTGCAGCCTCCGGTTGTGCAGGAAAACACTTCTCCCCTGAACACAAGTGCAATGCGAGAGAAAAGTCCAGTGCAAGCTCCATCAGAACAGCACAATAAATAATGGAAGAGCGACAGGGCGTCTAAACCCTGCTATAACACTCAGTAATCAGTCATCCAGCGCACAGAGCTGTGATTTCATGAGACACCAGAGGAAGGTGTGCTACTCTCGGCCTCTTACCTGTAGTGTCTTAGTCTTGCTGAAAGAGGAGCAGGTGTGCAGAAACTGCTGCTCAGTGATGCCCACCTCCTGCATGTAGTTCTCCAGCAGCCGCTCCACCTCCACAGCACATGCCAATCAATCACAACAGAGTCAGAACAGCACATTCATTCACCAGCTGCCATTCAAAACGCTTGAGAGCGGCTCTCACCAGCTGCTTGTACTGCTGATGGATCTCTGTGTACGTCAGCTTATTCTCATCATCATCATCAAACACTGAAACCACACCAAACACACCAACATCATATCAACAATATTATGGCAAGCCATTTTAGCATAAAATATTCCCAGTGTTACTCGTCGTAATTGCATTTTTACTAGTAAAAATTAAATTACAGAGCTCTCTAACTCAATTCTTACTAGTAACATAATTAGAGAGCTCTACAAATTAATTTTTACTAGTCATCTGTCTCCATTGACTTCCATTCATTTTTAATTAGAGAGCTCTACAATTGAATTCTTACAAGGGATGTAACAATTACCGGTTTGATCATAAATCATGATAAAATTCTCCACGGTTATTATTACCGTTTCATATTTTAATTATCATTATAACCGTATTCGATTACCGTGATTTGAACAGCTGAGGATAAATAAATACTGTCCAGCATAAAGCACAGTTTTAAGTAACAGTCACAGCACACAGAGTGAAAACATGGCGGAAAAGCGGCGAGGGTTTAAAAGAGTGAATGGATCAATTATATGAATCTAGCTCTGAAGGTTCTGACTGTCTTCAGAAAAGATTTGATGGCATTTTGTTTTCATCTCCGCTCCATGCAATACCTAATAAACTAGTGTTGCTTACGGTAAACAGCTGTAATTCTGCTGCTCCATAAGCGCCACCTAGTGTCAGAGACTGGATTTACAGACACTCACATTCACATTCAGTCTGTGTGCAGTTTCTGTCTGGACTAAAAATGGACTGAATTTGCATGTCCTGCTGGAAATTTTGACCGGTTGATGAAAAACAAGCTTATTTGGAATCTACACATTTAAACAATTCAGATAAGTTATCTAGAATTATTTATAGAGCAGATAAAATACATATAATAATTCATTAATCAACCATTATTTTGACATTTTAACCTTTTCTTTATTTAAAGGCTGAAATGTGAGGTTTACCTTTTTATGAAACTTTTTCAAAGTTTTATTTGAACATTTTGTACATGCTATTAGATAAACTGTTGTCCGTCAAGTTGTCATTTAAAATCAGGACATCATTGGTAATGTCATTATTTTAGTGTTTATGCAAACAAAAAGTAATTTTATTTGTTGTTTGTTGATTGTAAATATAAAACTTGGTGAAACGATTTGTGTCAGTACTTTTTGAACATTTCCAGCACATTTTTAACAATAATACAGATAACCGTGATAATTTTGGTCCCAGGATTAGGAACCGCTGCTTTAGAACATTGATTTTGAAACTTGAATCCATTAGAATCATTAGAATACAGAATCACGATTAATATATGAATAGATTTTCTCGTGCACCTCTAGTTTTGATGGCATGGCAACAACTCTTCCTCTTTTCTAAAGCAGCGAAACATGGCCACGCCCCCTTTGTTGCATGTTTCCGGGGGCGGGGTTTATGTAAATTTCAGGGTTTGTGATGTCACAAACCCGGGAAGTAACTCGTTGTAGTCCCTACGAGCTGTTTTTGTAGGCATTAAACTGCCATAACTTTAAAAGACGATATCTCCGTTTGCATTGAACTTTCAGCTTCGTAACTCCGCAGATATTGTTTATGTTCAAACAGCAACATTACACAGTAACTAATGTTAAAAAGTGAAATCGCAATCAACCACCCCTTTAAGCAGTGACGGCGCTACACCGGGTCTAAGGGGCTGGGTGACATGGCTAGGGCTGTGTGATATGAGCAAAAATTCATATCTCTGTATTTTTTGGCTGATTTGTGGTATACGGTATATATCTCGGTATTTTCTATGCGTTTGTATTTGGATTAAACAAATAAAGTGAATGTAACCATATATTATGTTAAAAAGGGTTAAAATTACATTCTAACATTGTAACATTGCAATCTAAAAACAAAAATAATGCTTTTAAAGCAGAAGTTAAATTTACTAAACTTAAAATGAAAATAAATAAAAAAGCACAGACTAATTGAGTAAAAAGGCTATTTTGATTACCCCATTACAGTCACATTACAGTTAGTGCTATCATACAAATACACTTACTTGTAGGTTTAAAATTCTACATATGACATTTATTATCCAGCTACAAATATTTCAGCAAAATGTATATATTAGTCAGAATTATTGCGCGTCTGTTTGGCGCTCGTTCACTGAAGTCTGTGAAGTTTAGCGGAAGCAAAGCAGCAGCTCATGCACTTCTGACAGCAACATGGAAATATTTCCATGGCTTTCTAACATTTACAGACGGAGAATATACCTGTGAAATGTAAGTTATGCATTTAGGAAAACAGCACATCTCAAACACATTAAACAGCACGAGTCTCTGTCAGCGGCACACGCAGCCTTTCTATCAGAGTTTTATCAGAAATTTCTGTAATATATATAACCTAACAGTCAAAAGTTTTTGAACAGTAAGACTTATAATGTTTTTTAAAGAAGCCTCTTCTGCTCACCAAGCCTGCATTTATTTGATCCAAAGTACAGCAAAACAGTAATATTGTGAAATATTTTTACTATTTAAAACCACTGCTTTCTATTTGAATTTATTTTCAAATGTAATCTATTGCTGTGATCAAAGCTGGATTTTCAGCATCACAGGGTTCCCACTCTAAGCCAAATATCAAATTCCCTGACTTTCACTGACTAAAAAGCTGAATTTCCATGACCTATAATGAACAGAAAAACAGGCCGCTGTTGTGTTCCCTTTCCCATATTTAGCTCAATAGTAGTTTTACAAACTTTACATTTAGCTTTTCTGTCGTCTGCTTTTAACACCTAGTCTTTGAAGTGGTAATTTTGTAGCCAAAGCTCTTGAAATTGACATTTTCTGCCATGTTTGCCTTAGTTAAAGGGACAGTTCACCCAAAAATGAAAATTCTGTCATCATTTACTCACCCTCAAGTATTTCCAAACCTGTATGAATGTGTTTGTTCTGCTGAACACAAAGGAAGATATTTTGAAGAAAGTTTGTAATCAGGCTGTTTTGGGGCACCATTGACTTCCATAGTAGGAAAAAAAATACTGCTCTGTTTCCCTCATTCTTCAGAATATCTTCCTTTGTGTTCAGCAGAACAAACACATTCATACAGGTTTGGATCTACTTGAGGGTGAGTAAATGATGACAGCATTTTCATTTTTGGGTGAACTGTCCCTTTAACAGGTACAGCCTGGTGACTGCATTTGTCTTGAGTGATTGCCAGTTGACGAGCGGGAAGGGATTAAAATGGCGCTGAAAAATAGTCTAACCATAACAATAGGCAAAATGCGTGAAACAAGATTTTTAAAAAAAATACGGTATAGAAAAAATACATTTTGATAAATGGAAACTAAAATTTAAAGTGACAAACAAAAATCCCTGATATTCCATGATTTAGGCAAAAAAAAAAAAAAAAAAATTTGCTGTTCAAGAAACATTTTTATTATTATTATTATTATTATTATCAATATTTAAAACAGTGGAGAACATTTTTTCAGGATTCTTTGATGAATAGAAAGATTCAAAGATTAGCATTTATCTGAAATAAAAAGCTTTTGTAACATTATACACAATATACCATTCAAAAGCTAGGAGTCAGTATCTTTTTTTTCTTTTTTTTTTGGAAAATAAATTATAGAAATGAATACTTTTATTTAGCAAGGATGCTATAAATTTTTCAAAAGTGATGATAAAGACATTTATGATGTTACAAAAGATTTCTATTTCAGATAGATGCTGTTCTTCTGAACTTTCTGTTCATCAAAGAAACCTGAAAATTTTACTCAGCTGTTTTCAACATAATAATAATAATAATAATACATGTTTTTGAGCAGCAAATCAGAATATTAGAATGATTTCTGAAGGATCATGTGACTGGAGTAATGATGCTGAAAATACAGCTTTGAAATAACAATAAATTACATTTTAAAATATATTCAAATAGAAAACAGTTATTTTAAATTGTAAAAATGTTACTGTTTTGCTGTACTTTGGATCAGATAAATGCAGGCTTGGTGAACAGAAGAGACCTTTCCTGCATTAGGCTACATTTAATCAATTACATAATCACTAAGACTGCATGTGGTGTTCGTTAAAGTTTAATTTAAGTGTAAAGTATGCTCAGTTCTGATAAACATACGTTATATTTTAAATAAATGCTGTGCTTTTTTAACTTTTTATTAATCAAAGAATCCTGAAAAAAGTATCACAGGTTTCCAATACTGCTAATAAATCAGAATTGCATAAAATGTATTTTAAAGTATATTAAAAAATTGATGCAGGCTTGATGACCATAAATGACTTCTTGCATGGTTGCGGTCCGGTTCTGAAGTCTTTCATCTTTGCATGTAAAAGGTTTTTGTCTTGTATTGTGGTCAATTGTAGTAAGCCGTTTTGTTGAATATGCATATTCTTTAGCCAAATAAAATTTAAAACTATACTTCTGTTAAATGTGGTGTGCACCATAGCTGCTTTTATAAAAAAAAAAAAAATTGTCATGAAGTAATTTTGACGTCATGAATATCGATTATAGCCGCGCTTTATGATCAAAACGGCTTGCCATACAATATGCATGCGTAACGCACAGCTCATGAGGTTTATTAGTGAAGAAGCTGAAACGCTGCGTTTAATACCTGAGCATTTGCTCTCCATGAAGTCCGCCAGTGGGATGAGCCAGTCTGGGCTGCTCAGGTAACCCGCGATGCTCTCCAGAACCCACTCGCTGTCATCAGCCATGATCACTGCAGAGACGCTCTCATCGCCGCGCGCGCTACTCCGCGCCTGTGGAGAGAAGTGCGTTAAAAACACACGCGAGCGCACGAGCCGCGGACACCCCGGATGTGTGCAACATGATCTGCAGCCGTAGCAACCGATGCGTCACCGCGGGCGTCACTTCTCCGTCTTCTTCGCCGGGACGCGACGCGAGGCAGATAGCTCGGCTGCGCACGCCACCTCCAGCGCCGGAGCGAGGCGAGGACTCGAGCGCTGCGGGCCGTTCTTCATCAATTATGTTAGAAAACACTTTATGTTTGGAATGCTATTAGATGATAAAAATAATGATTTTTTTAATTAATACAATGTTAATTCTGGGCATTTTCTTTTTTCATAAATGCAAATGTATGAAGACAAAACCTTATTTTTCTGTTTTTAAAAGAGACTTTATTTATAATTACTTTTCATCATTGGAATATACAAATGAACAAGGCCCAGAAACTTGTTGGAATAATAATAGAACTTAATTTATTTGAAGAGGAATGAAGAGACCCCTACTTGCACTTTTATTTATTTATTTTTATTATTATTATATTTTTTTCTTCTTTTTTTTTCAGAATATATGTAAGTTTGTTGGTACTTTGCATCTATGTTGTATATGTGCCTTGCTTAATATTTATTTATTTACATTTATCAGTGCCATTGAATATGTATATTCTGTTCAATATGTTCAATAAAAAAATAAAAATTAAAAACCTGGTCAACTGGATTTGATTGTTGCTGATTGGGCACGATCTTGGATTGGTTGGTAGTTCAAAGCTGTCATGGCAACAGGTCCATTAGTTATTTAATGTAAACAGGGTTAGATCGCATCTTTTTAATCAGAATTGATCATTAAAATCTGTCCCAGCCACTGATACTTTATTACAAGAGTACCCTACTGCTCCAGGGACAATCATTTAAAATAATAATAATTAAAAAAATAATAATTTGAAAATAATGTTGTGTAGTCTATAATACTATAGACGCTGTCAGTTTTACTCATTGAAAGATTTATTAGTGATGAAATAATAACTTTATAATTGTATATTGAGGTTTGAGGTTATGTTTGGGCACTATACACTATACACTATACACAATTCTGACTTTTTTTCTCAGAATTATGATATGAAGTCAGAATTGCGTAATGTAAACTCATAATTTTGTCAGAATTGTGAGAAAAAAAGTCTCAATAACCTTTTTTATTTTTTATTCAGTGGCGTAAACAGGCTTCCATAGTTTCCTGACGTAAGCATGCAAACAATTGATTTCAAAACCAGTATCATAACTAATAAACTACTTATTTTTCTGATTTTAAATCTGTATTTAACCTCAGATTGATCTCAAAGTTAATAAGAGGTGTTAAGTCTGATGTTGTGGTGGCTGTGCTTTAGATTCAATTATTACACGGCTCTGTGGAATGCTGGATTCTGATTGGTCAGTCGTGACATTCCAAGGTATGTTATTCCTCTATAACAACCGGTAGAAGCTCATAACACAGACTCATCCGGGTAACTTAAATCACTGCTATACGCTTGCTAGGAACAGTTTTCTTGGTGGAAGCTTTGTGTTTGGTTAGCTAATTAAATATGAAATCTCAATTCAATATTATGTGTACAATGTCTTAATTCTGTCATCCTGGTATCGTGGACTCGCTCTCTCGTTTCAGACAAACAGCTGATGCCATCTTGTTCTGTACACTGTAATGGATTATAAGATAACTAACAATCTAGTACTGTAAGTACTAGTATTTATTTATGTGGTGAAATGTTGTGTAATAAAAGTGGTATGACTGCACCGTATCTCTTAAATGTCCGTCTAGTTTGATCTTGCTGCTTGCTAGCAACTGCTTTCTTCATGTAAGCTTTGAGTTCAACTATTTCTTTCGTGTCTAATTATTTACTTTTGTGGCAAGCAGCCGTGTTATAAGCGGGATAATGTACATCCAGCCAGATGTTATCGCAAAATAAAGATGCACATTATCCCTTACTTATTATAATCTTAATTCAAGTGATGAAGGATTTTGACAGTAATCTGTGTTGAGTACTGTAAGGTTAACCCGGCCTGCTTTAAATGTTTCAAAATCATTAACAGTTGAAAATATTATACATTTAAAAAAGTAATCAAAAAGTAATCAGAGTGGGGGAAATGTCCCCTGAAGTGTAATGTTTTTTTTTTTCATTTCTTATTTTTCTGTGAAACAAAAGTTAAATGTGTCCAGAATAGTTATCATTGTCACTAAAACTATGACAAATTATAAACCAAGTATGAAAATGTCTGGAGTTTTTATGTTTCATGTCAGATTTTTAACACAAATGTAATTTGTACCAAGGGTCCACAGTCTGACAAAGCAATTTGCTTTAATACATTTACAGTAAAATCAGAGTACAGGCCGTTTTAGCTTAAAATGAAAAATAATATAATCAATAATTATGAATTAAAAAATTATAATAGCCTATTTTTGGAAATATTGTTAGCTGATGCTAACTTGAGGTGATTTTTGAATATAGTCCAAATATTTTTGTTCAGGTATCTCAAACCTCTGTTGACCCATAAGTGAAGAACACTTTAAAGTATGAAAATGAAACATTAATTTCAATAATATTTCCTGGTTTATTTCTAACACAAATTAATGACAGAAAATGTACGTTTATTGAAGGACATTCATAATGTTAGTTAAAATACAAAGTGCAAATAAATCAACTAATAATTTACCGGCATATTTTAGCATGGGTTAAATCAACATGCATCCACATAAATCATCTTGCAGATATATATTGAAACAGCCAAGATATATGAATATTTGTAGAAAGATTTAGTAAAAACCTGCCTGTAAAAATGATTTATGAAATTAACTTTCAAATACAGTGCTTGATCATGCATAATATTAATTATGCCTCAGCATTTTATGCTTAAAAATATCTGGAAGCACATTCAAAATTTTATGAATATGAAATTGAAAACATTTTTTCCCCTAATAGGTAAAAAGTTTTTTTTCTTTTTGAACAGAAAGTCACTTAAGCAGAGACAAACATCTTAAAACAATTCATACAACATTTCCATGAGGCATTAAGATGCATTTGTGTGTACAGGTGTAAAGTACTGGAGTAAATGTAACTAATTACTGTACTTGAGTATCTTTTCAGATACTTTGTATCTGTACTGAGTATCAAAGATATTAACAACTTTTACTGTCTACTTCACTACATTTCTGAATGAGTATCTGTACTCTTTACTCCACTACATTTGATATGAGTTGCAGTTACACATTACATTATGCATGATACCTAGCTTTTCTGCAGCAGTTTATTTCTGCTACAAAAGATGTGATATCGCCAACTACAGGGCACTGAAATATCTTGTGCGTTTTGCCCTTACTCACCTAAACTTGTAAACAAGGCTACTTTACATGAATGTGAGCTTCTTAGCAAGTAGTAGTGAATCACATGTTTTCTATATGAGATGAGGACATGACTCCAGCCGAAACCAGCACATCCAGTGCAAGAAGACTTTGACTTTTTCATTTTACTTAACATTATTTTATTTATCCGTTACACTGAAGAGACCCTTTTGAAGGATATTGTTTTTTGTTTTTGCAATTTTGAGGTGTTCAGTTTTATTTTGGTTTTAGAAAATAAGTGATTGCTCTCCTCACAAATCAGCTCGCGCTTGTTTTTGTTGCATTTTCTGTGTCCTGTCCTGGACTTTTATGTCACTTCTTGTCTCCCGTGGTGTTTGTAGTCAGTTTGTATCTTATCTTGTTCAGCTTGTTAGCCTCCTGTATATATACAGTATATACAGACCTAGTGTTTCTTTAGTTCTTTGTGAGTTGTTGAATGTAATGGTTGTCTGTGGTTTTTGGCTTATTGTTTGTTCTAGTTTTTCCATTAAATCCCTGCACATAGATCCTTGCCTCTGCCTGTTTTCCTCAGCTTCTCCACAACATTACAGTTTTTCACTGGCATATCTCTTTTACTAGTGCATCTTTGAGCCTATATTTAGTATAAGTAAAATACTTAAAGGGACAGTTCACCCAAAAATGGAAATTCTGTCATCATTTACTCAGCCTCAAGTAGTTCCAAACCTGTATGAATTTCTTTGTTCTGAACACAAAGGAAGTTATTCTGAAGAAAGTTTGTAACCAGGCTGTTTTGGGGCACCATTGACTTCCATAGGAAAAAAAAAATACTATGGAAGTCAATGGTGCCCCAGAACTGCTCTGTTTCCCTCATTCTTCAGAATATCTCAAAGACATTCATACAGGTTTGGAACTACTTGAGGATGAGTAAATGATGACAGAATTTTCATTTTTGGGTGAACTATCCCTTTAAGTACTGTTCAAATCAGATACTTTACTCAAGTTGTTTTGGAATTGGTGACTTGTAACTTGTAGTGGAGTAATTTTCACTGTAAGGTATCTGTACTTTTACTCAAGTATGGTTTTCAGGTACTGAGATGCATCTCCTGTGAGCACTTATAATCACGGGAGTGCAGAGTAACATACAGTCAAACCAGACAAACCATGTTACCTTGCTTCCAAGCAATAGGGTAAAGAAGGCGAATGAAACGAATAAACACAACAGCTCTGAGTCTGATAGCACCACTTGTGATTGCATCGTGAAAATGCATCTTAATTCCAGGTGACAAACAATAGAGCAAAATAGTTGGTTTCAATAGAAAGCCTTGCTTGCTGTATGAACTCAAAGTGTTTGGTACAACTGAAAGAAAATTGATTGATAAGTTTAAGTTTAAGCATGTGATTTTCAAACATGTTTTCAGAGAGAATGGCTTGCCGCAGGCTGCTCTTTGACCGTGTGCATGCTGCATGCTGGGATCTTGTTTGGCTGGAGTGTTTTACTGTAGTGCGAATGCCAGTCTCGTTCAAAGACAGCTTTCATCCGTTCAACTACAGTCGAGTTGTTCTGATCCACCTGCTGCTGACTGATCACCACACCAACACCGGCGCTGTAGACAAACTCGTTTCCCACCCAGTTTAGATTCCCTAAAAGCCCAGAAACATGCTTTTAGGAGAAGAAATGATTCAAACATGTGTTTCCCCCTCAATTCACAATGTGACATCAGCAGCTTAATCAATGATAGGATGCTCTCACCTATATACACAGAGCTGTCTGTCACCATGTATCTGTTGTGATTTATTCCATAGAGATGTCCATCGCTCTGCTTCTGTGGAACGAAGAACTTCTACAAAAAAGAAGAACAGAGTACATTGTCAGTTTCGGTCCATATTACCCTGCCCAAAACACAATATAAAATGTAATGGATTTAATGGTTATAATGGGAATTGTATTGGTTTTAATGGAAACTATAATGGTGTCTACTGGTATGTGATGGATTCTATTGGTGGGATGTTAAATCCTATTGGAAAAATGCCCAAAACACACTACAAAAAGGAATTTTGTAATGGTTTTACTGGAAAAAACTAATGGTATTTTAATGGAAACCATTGGAATTTCTGTGATGGTTTCTATTGGGCTTCTATTGTTTTTTTTTTTAGCAGGACAGCAGTCCAGCCATAGAATACATCTATAGCTAATAAAACAATAGCTGATAATTCAGAATCATCCATGTCTCAGATTACTTGATGAATTTTGTATCTGGACATAAACACAAATGAAAAATAGACTGTAGCAAATCATATTTCTGAATCATCTGTTCAAACAAACTGCCGTTGACTTCTATATCTTGTCTGAAATCAAGTGGTAAGCAGTGATCTGTTCCTCTGATTCATCATCACTTAATTTAATTCTATGCACTAAAAAGATTTATTCAGATTCATTCAGTGATTTGACTCTTTCTCGAGGCCAGTGTCTGTTAGCTCTGATCGCAGGGATTTGCACAGCTGCTCATTTAGCTGATGCTATCTGTGTCTATGACCGTATCACATTTTCATATCACAATAAATGAGGAAGCTATTATGGTACGCAGTTGAATAGAAAAGCAAGCTTCAGTGCTGTGCTCTAAATGAGAAGTTTAATAACATTCAAATAACAGCATTAAAAACACAATAATAATACAATCATTTAACGCATTACAAGTAACACAAGTTACGTAATGTTACGTCCCTTTTGTTCTATTTCTCTGTGTTGTCTTTTGTTTGGGAGGTGTTTGTGTGTGTTTCTGTGCAGGAGGAAGTCTGATTGGCTCCTGCAGTCCAATTGGTGCCACACCCTGCCTGGTCAGCTGACTCCTGGCTGCCTATAAGAGACTTCGTCATCACTTCCTGCTTTCAGCTTTGTGCTCGCTCGCTATTTGCTCTGCCTTGTTGTTGTTTATAACTCTTTCATGTTGCGCCTTTACACCTAGACGGGCGTAACATGAAATTGGGGGCTCGTCCTATTTTTGTTTCTCAGATGAAACCACAAACCTTTTCATCAGTGAAACAAGGTCATTTAAGCATTATTCAGCTGATTGTTTGCCTGGGGTTTTTACTTCGTGTGGGAGGAAATATTGAGTTTGGCATGACATCAAAATTTGAGCTTGATAAATTTGCGATCGCACCAACTGAGGAGCAATTTGAAAAATGTTGTAAAGATGATTTGTTGTTGATCGCTGGTTTTTATAATATAGCCGTACCTTGAAGTGCGCTAAAAAGGGAGATTAAGGAGGCACTGCACACGGAGCTTGTGAAGCAAAAGGTCTTACCTGGTGCGACTGTGGTTACGAGTGTTGCAACTACCGCTTCATCTGATGATTTGGAGGCTGCGGAGGCAGAATTCAAATCTGAAGATGCTGCTCGCATGGATCCCGTTAATCCTTCGCCAAAAGACCCATTGTTGGCAATCCGGTTGAAAGAACTGGAAGTGGAATTATGCCGACAACAATACCCGAATCAGCTCTTGCAGGTCCGAGCAGTTGAGCTTGAACTGCAACGAGACATCCGGCTGAAAGAGCTGGAGCTTGAACTAAAGACCGGGCGGGCTCGGCGTTCACCTTCTCCCATGTCACGGGGAAATACTCCAGTGCAGACTCCAGTAAGTCCATCCTCTCCTCTCCCTGCAGTGTCACGATCTGCACCGGTAAGTTCCTCTGAATTTGATATTAGTAAACAAATCTCAGTAGTTCCGTCTTTCAGAGAAAGTGAAGTTGACACGGACTTCACTGTTTTTGAAAGCATCGCGACCACATTACAGTGGCCTAAGAATATTTGGCCTTTGCTTTTGCAGTGCAAATTATTAGAAAAAGCACAGGAAGTGTGCTCCGCTCTAACATTAGAACAAAGTTTGGATTATGATGTGATTAAAGCGGCAGTATTACGTGCGTATGAGTTAGTTCCGGAGGCTTATTGTCAGAAATTCAGAAGACATGTAAAAATTCCCAGTCAAACATTCGTTGAATTCGCTCGTGAGAAGACTACTTTGTTTGAGAAATGGTGTAATGCTAGTACGACTTTTTAACAGCTAAAGGAGTTAATCTTGGTTGAGGAGTTTAAAAATTGCATTTCTGAAAAGATTGTTGTCTACTTGAATGAACAGAAAGTTTCCTCTCTTGCTGATGCTGCTGTCTTTGCAGACGAGTTTGTGCTCACCCATAAGTGTCACAAACAGAGGCAGAAGCAACAGGTGAGTGAAACAACAGAATGATTTATTAAACAAGGGGATGGCAATCGTGTGGAGATACTGGCAGGTAAGGGATCCGGATAGAGAAACAGTTCAAATGGGTCTGCCTTGATACTAATCAGAGTCCTTTCCTTGCATTGAACAACGGAGAGCGGGGATCAGGAAGGAACCAGGAACTACAATGGGGAAACACAGGAGGATCGCCGGAGAATCTGGAAGGTAAGTATCACAGGTAAGTATAGCTGGGTCTGGTGTCTGTTCAGGTAGTGAACGGTAGACCGGACGGTGAGTGTCTGTGGGAAGCGTGTATTTGAAGGGGAGCTGATGAGTGCTGATGAGTGACTGCAGGTGTGGGTGATCAGAAGACAGGTGATTGTGATCTGGTGATTGTTGTGGCCGGTGACTGAGGTGGCTGTGACTGTGAATCCCTGACATTACCCCCTCCTCCAGGGGCGGCTCCCGACGCCCTCATGCGGCGACGGGGGCGACCACGGCCTCTGGGTGCGGGACGCTCAGGGTGGACTCGGTGGAATTCAGTCAGTAACATGGGATCTAGGATGTCGTCCCGGGCCACCCAGGATCTTTCCTCTGGTCCATAACCTTCCCAGTCGACCAGGTACTCGAGCCGGCCGCCCCGTCGCCGCGAGTCCATGATGTCCTTGACTTGGTACACGGAGGGTTGTTCCAGGATCCCTGGAGGAGGAGGCTCGTCCGGCTCTGGGTGTTCTGGTGTGGAAGGAGAAAAGGGTTTTAGCAGGGAAACGTGAAACGTGGGGTGAATTCGATACCTGGGTGGTAGTTGGAGCTGGTAGGTGACCTCATTGATCTGCCTCTGGATGGGGAACGGACCAATGTAGCGGGGACTCAGCTTTCTGCAGGGCAGGCGGAGGCGCAGATCCCGGGTGGATAACCATACTTTGTCTCCTGGATGGTAAACGGGAGCAGGGGCACGCCGGGTATCTGCGAAGCTCTTATGCCTCCGCACTGCTTGCTGGAGGCGGATGTGAGCTGAATCCCACACTCTCTCGCTCGCTCGGAACCAGTGGTCGACAGCTGGAACCTCCGAAGGCTCTCCCGTCCACGGGAAGAGCGGTGGCTGGTAGCCGAGCATGCACTGAAAGGGCGTGAGCCCGGTAGTGTTCTGTCGGAGGGAGTTCTGTGCATACTCGGCCCACGGGAGGAAACGGCTCCAGCTGTGTTGGTCCTCTTGGCAGTATGCCCGGAGGTAGCGTCCGAATTCTTGGATTTTCCGCTCAGTCTGGCCATTTGTCTGGGGATGGTATCCGGAGGACAAGCTCACCGTGACTCCTAGCAGATGGAAGAAGGCTTTCCACACACGGGAGATAAACTGCGGGCCCCGATCCGAGACGATATCCTCGGGTATGCCGACATTTCTGAAGACATGGGTGAACAGCGTTTCGGCGGTTTCCAGGGCAGTTGGTAATCCACGGAGGGGAATAAATTTACAGGCTTTAGAGAAGCGATCCACTGCTACGAGGATACAGGTGAAGCCAGCTGATTCGGGCAAATCCGTCCCGAAGTCTGTCCCCATGTGTGACCAGGGCCGGTGCGGAATGGGAAGGGGTACGAGCTTGCCCACCGGAAGGTGATGGGGAGTCGAGGACATGGCGCAGACTGAGCAACTGCGGACATACCTGGTGACATCCCGGGACATACTGGGCCACCAGTAACGAGCTTGGAGGAGCGAGAGGGTCCGTTGGCTGCCTGGATGTCCAGAGCCCGGTACATCATGAACTGAGCCCAGAAGGGATGTCCTTCTGGGCCTCCCAGCGGAGCAGGTCCGGTCTTCTGTCACAAACAGTGGCAGAAGCAACAGGTGAGTGAAACAACAGAATGATTTATTAAACAAGGGGATGGCAATCGTGTGGAGATACTGGCAGGCAAGGGATCCGGATAGAGAAACAGTTCAAATGGGCCTGGCTTGATACTAATCAGAGTCCTTTCCTTGCAGGAACAACGGAGAGCGGGGATCAGGAAGGAACCAGGAACTACAATGGGGAAACACAGGAGGATCGCCGGAGAATCTGGAAGGTAAGTATCACAGGTAAGTATAGCTGGGTCTGGTGTCTGTTCAGGTAGTGAACGGTAGACCGGACGGTGAGTGTCTGTGGGAAGCGTGTATTTGAAGGGGAGCTGATGAGTGCTGATGAGTGACTGCAGGTGTGGGTGATCAGAAGACAGGTGATTGTGATCTGGTGATTGTTGTGGCCGGTGACTGAGGTGGCTGTGACTGTGAATCCCTGACAATAAGGTTGTTTTTTCGTCACCCCGTTCTTTACCACGCACCTCTGCAGATCGTTCTTATAATTCTAAGCGTACACCAGTTAGACAAAAAGATGACCAATTGCTTGACAACCCTTTGGCAGCCAGAGAATGTTTCTATTGTCATGAAAAAGGGCATTTGATTGCTGTTTGTCCAGCAATGCAGCGTAAAAGTCAGTGGAAAGCTCAAAACACGTCTAAGAGTGTAGCTTTCATTCGTGTACCCTCTGCTGAGACCCTAAACTCTGTTGACCCCACATTTGAACCGTTTGTTTGTGATGGTGCTGTTGCTTTGTCTAGCTCTGATTCTGAGTTTAAACCTGTGCGCATCCTGCGGGATACGGGTGCTGCGCAGTCATTCATTTTAGCAAGTACACTACCGTTCTCTCCTCAGTCCAGTTGTGGCTCCGATGTGTTGGTTCAAGAAATTGAGTTGGGGATAGTAAGGGTTCCTTTACACACAATTTACTTGCGTTCTAACATTGTGACGGGTGTAGTAAAAGTTGCTGTACGTTCGCAATTGCCAGTCAAACGGATTTCCCTTATTCTTGGAAACGATCTAGCTGGAAGTAAGGTTAATTCTCTGCCAGAAGTTACTGATGTACCATGTGCATCTGAGGATGATGTGTTAGTGCAGGAATTTCCCAATGTATTTCAGTCATGCGTTGTTACTCGAGCACAAGCCCGTAAGTTCGAGGATGAGGTTGATCTTTCTAACTCATTTATGGGTTCAGTAATGCCAGATACAAAGGCCGAAGTTGACAATAGTTCTACAGATGTGATTGTTCAACCTAGCTTTGACTTTCCTTTCAGTAAGCAACAATTAATCAGTGCTCAAAATGCTGATGAAACACTGTTAACCTGTATATCCTCTATGATAGATAAGTCTGATTTGCCTAAACATGCAATTGCATATTTTCTAGATGATGGTGTACTCATGCGAAAGTGGAGTCCCGAGAAAGTAAAACGACTGGAGTTCAGTTTTTCAAGTTGTCGTTCCACAGCCCTATCGTGGTTATGTACTAAATCTAGCCCATGACCACGAACTTTCAGGACACCTAGGAGTCAGGAAGACCTATCATAACCTTTTGAAACCTTTTGGCCAGGAATGAAATCCTCTGTGTCACAGTATTGCCTTTCATGTCATTCTTGTCAAGTTGCAGGAAAGCCTAATCAGGTTGTGTCCCCAGCACCTTTAAAGCCAGTTCCTGTGTTAAATGAACCATTTGAAAAGCTTGTGATCGACTGTGCAGGACCGTTGCCCAAGACTAAATCAGGACATGTGTATTTGTTGACTATGATGTGCTCTGCTACCAGATTTCCCGAAGCCGTTCCATTACGCTCTTTGAAGTCCCCCAACATTGTGAAAGCCCTTGTGAAATTTTGCACCTCTTTTGGTCTACCAAAGGTTATTCAATCTGACCAAGGAACAAATTTCACTTTGCGTATATTTCGTAAAGCAATGAACGAACTGAATATTACCCATACTGTGTCTAGTGCTTATCATCCTCAATCTCAGGGTGTTATTGAACGATTCCACCAAACCTTAAAGACTATGATTCGTACTTATTGTGTAGAACATCAGAAGGATTGGGATGAGCAGTTACCACTTTTGTTGATTCGGAACACAGTGCAAGAGTCCTTGTGATTCAGTCCAGCTGAATTAGTCTTCGGTCACTCCCTTCGTGGTCCATTAAAGTTGCTTCAAGAGCATCTCCTTGCTGAGGCCCCCTCTTCTAAGTCTCCCACCCCTGTGCTAGATTATGTCAGTTCATTTCGTGAAAGGTTGCATTCTGCATGGAAGCTAGCTTGTCAGTCTTTAGTCTCATCACAGTCCAAAATTAAGGATAATTATGACAAAAAGTCTGTCAAGCGTTCATTTAAGGTTGGCGATAAAGTGCTTGTGTTATTGCCTTTGCCGGGTTCCTCACTGCAAGCAAAGTTTACAAGCCCATATGAAATAGAGGAGAAATTAAGTGATACAGACTATGTTGTACGAACTCCTGAGAGGCACCGAAAGTCCTGTGTTTGCCACATAAACATGTTAAAGTCATACGTTTCCCGCTTAGACTCTGATATTTCTATATCTGCTCCAACAACTTCTCCCTCTGTAGCAGTTTCTGTAGAAGTTGTTTTGTCTGTTGATTCTCCATGTGTGGATGATCTTAGTTTGGGCAGTGCTGCCATACCTAGTGCTCGCTTACAAAATTCAGAAACCTTTGTAACCTTAAGTTCAAAACTCTCCCATTTGTCTGAGTCATTTCGGAATGAGTTGTTACAGTTAATTGAAAGATTTTCATCACTTTTTTCTGACGTGCCTACTGTAACTTCTGTGTTAAAGCATGATATTGATGTTGCTGATCATCGTCCAATCAAACGGAATGCTTATCGTGTTAACCCTGTCAAACGTGAGATAATGAAACAGGAAACTGATTACTGTGTGAAGCATGGTTTAGCTGTTCCTAGCTCTAGTCCCTGGTGCTCACCCTGCTTGTTGGTCCCTAAACCTGATGGGTCATCACGTTTCTGTACCGACTACCGAAAAGTTAATCAAGTCACCAAAGCAGATTCCTATCCGCTCCCACGGATAGAAGATTGTATTGATAGAATTGGAAGATCTAAGTTTGTAACCAAATTAGATTTACTCAAGGGTTATTGGCAAGTGCCACTTACAGAACGTGCCTCAGAAATTTCAGCATTCGCTACTCCAGATGCTTTCTTACAGTATAAGTTGTTTCAACGTTTGATGTGTAAAGTACTGTCCAATGTGAAAAATTGTGAAGTCTATCTTGACGATGTTGTATGTTATTCAGAAACCTGGGGAAGTAATTTGAAAACATTAGAAGAAGTATTCATTAGATTCAAAGAAGCCAATTTAACTCTGAACCTCGCCAAATGTGAATTCTGTCATGCTACTGTTAAATATTTAGGAAAAGAAGTTGGCCAGGGTACCGTAAGACCGATAGAAGCCAAAGTCAGTGCCATCGTTAATTTTCCCATACCTCAGACAAAGAGAGAACTCCGTCCCTTCCTGGGCATGGCAGTATACTACAGAAGTTTCTGTAGAAATGTCTCTGATGTAGTGAAACCTCTTACTGACAACCTCCGAAACGCTGTTCCATTTGTTTGGTCTCCTCGGTGTCAAGTTGCTTTTGATCCTTTAAAGAATTTGTTATGTAGTGCCCCAATCTTGGCTACCCCTGACTTCTCCAAACCCTTCAAACTGGAGGTTGATGCTAGTGGTACTGGAGCAGGTGCTGTACTGCTACAAGAAGATGAAAATGGAATTGATCACCCCTTGTGTTTCTTTTCTAAGAAGTTCAATCGCCATCAGTGTAACTACAGTACCATTGAGAAAGAAGCCCTCGCCCTCTTGTTAGCTTTGCAACAGTTTGAAGTTTATGTTGGTTCAAGTTCACAACCTGTTGAAGTTTTTACTGATCACAACCCTCTTGTATTTTTGCAAAATTTCTGTAACAAAAACCAAAGGCTTATGCGTTGGGCTTTAATCTGTCAAGATTTTAACTTGGACATCAAGTATAAGAAGGGCAAAGATAATGTTATTGCTGATTCTCTGTCAAGAACTTCTTTATAAACATGACACATGTTTACTCTTGTGTATGGGGGTGTTACGTCCCTTTTGTTCTATTTCTCTGTGTTGTCTTTTGTTTGAGAGGTGTTTGTGTGTGTTTCTGTGCAGGAGGAAGTCTGATTGGTTCCTGCAGTCCAATTGGTGCCACACCCTGCCTGGTCAGCTGACTCCTGGCTGCCTATAAGAGACTTCGTCATCACTTCCTGCTTTCAGCTTTGTGCTCGCTCGCTGTTTGCTCTGCCTTGTTGTTGTTTACTCTGCTAGTTAGTTACATGTGTTAGTAAGCCTGAGAATATCTGTGTGTGTTTGCCCGTGAGAGAGATCGATTGTTGTTTGTTAGTTTGTTTTGCCCATTTGTTTGTACTACTGACTACCGCCTGTTCTATGCCCAAGATACTGGATTGCCCCTGTTTGGACTTGTTTGCTAACAACTGTAAATAATTGTATATAATAACCTTTTTTGGGGAGGTAGGGAGGCCGACGCCATTTTTGTTGGAAGTTCTTTGTTGATTGTTTTTGGATAGGGAGTTAGGTAAGTAATCTGTATTTTATTTTATTTTGTGAATTAGGGAATTTAGAGGGATATAAATAGTTGGCTTTTGTTTGTTATTTTGGCCTTGTCGGCTCCTGAAGCTAAAATACCCCAATTGTACAGCTGAAACCATTGTTCTCATTAAAATACTGTTCATTTGTTTTTCAAAACTCCACTGCAAGTGCAGGTCAGTTACATCTGTAAATAGACTATTGTAGTTTTATCTTTGTTTACTTAGTTAAGCATTAAACTGCTAGCAAATGTTAGCAGTAGCAGTCAATTACTGCAAAATTACCAAAAGGACATAATTACTATTGTAAAAAGTAGGAATTTATCATACAAATATTCACATCGTTTTAAAACGGGTATAGTGGGAGCTAAGGCAGACAACCCTTATGAAAATGAACCATGGTTTTACTAAAAATAAAACCAAAAACCATGGTTACTATAGTTAAACCATGGTAACCACAAATTTACAATGGTTTTGCAACACTATAGTTTCACCATGGTATTTGTAGTAAATTTCTGGTTATACAAATGGTAATCAATCCGCCAAAAAAACATGGTTACTATACTTTTACCTTAGGCCTAATAATACCATGGTTAATTTTCCTTAGGACAAAACATGACTCATATTGACATGACTCAAAACATATTCAGTATTAAGATTTTTCCATAAAGATATATTCAAGATGTAGCTATTATTGTACTAATTGTGACATTTAGGCAAGATAAAACATTAACACATGGAATGTTAAATTGTAATAGTTAAATTTTCCTAAAATAAATGTAGGCATATACTATGTGCAAACAAATTATGATGAGGTGGTTGTTTTGCAATAAGGTGGAGATGTGTTGATGAAAAAGTGACAGGTACAAAAAAAATCAAACACACATGAGAGATGTCAGGGAAAATGAAGAGACTAAGAAGGAAAATGGAAGTTCGAGAGATAACTTTTAATTATTTTGCGCTTCCCCAGCATAGGGATTTTAACTTTTTTATGTGATGATGATGATGGCCATAAAAAAAATATGTATGTGGTTTCAAAATTTGTTGTGGGCGTATGGGATGGCCTGGATGTTTCCCAGCTTGAAATTTTGTCCCAGTCCGCCCCTGAGAGTAATACAGCATTTGAAACTGTAAAAGGTCTAAAGCATTGTGCTTTTGTTAAAAATAAAGAAAACAAATAGGGTGTGCTTTCTGCAGTCTCTGCAAATATCTTTCTGAAACGCTTCACTAAAATGAACAAAAACTCAGTGAATACTTGACACACAGACATGAGGAATATATGTAAAGCTTGATGTGTCTATTTTTAAATGAATTAAATCATGTCGAAAACAAATATTCTCTGATAAAGTAATCCGTATGAAACCAACGAGGTACAGTGTCTCCCGTCTGAGCTCATCTATAATGTGGTCACACCCACGTGCATCGCGCTCTATACGATAATCATCCATGTGAGACACATCACCTCCGTAAACAAAGTGTAAGATTTATCAAGTTAATTTAGAATACTTTTCGTTTTTGGAAGAAGATGCGCTTTGAGGAATAAGCCTTGTATTTACCTCAGAAGAAGAACGTGATGCACGCTTAATCCAGCGGAGGAGATCATTCTGATGATTCATTTATTTTTTACTTGTGTTATTGTGACATAAACTTGTACACATTTACTAGTTGAACATTTCCCAAACAATACTGCCAGACTAAAATATGTGAAATCACATCTGGTACTTTTTTGGTTCCTAAATAAATCAGCATTTTCGAATAATTTGTTTGATTCGGTGACTCGGTCCTAAAGACAGACACCTACTGGCACAATGACGTAAGCTGCAGATTGAGTCACTGTAAAATCTCATGCACGGATGCACAGACTGACAGTCAGTCTGAAACAAACACAGACAAGCGGAGTGATACAAACAGAGAAAAGTCCCAGTGCTGTTGATCAAATTTGAGGATGGCTGTACAATGTTAAACAATGATCACAAGTGAACAATAGTTGAAGAACCTCAGCAACCCTATTACATGTAAATCTTTGGTAATCTTTGATAACTCACCACCTCCACTGAGCAGCTGACTGACTCTGTGCACAGTGCTTTGAGAGACCACAGGAAGTTCAGCGTCAGCGGCTCAGTCTGCTCCAAACAGCTTACTAACAGGCGTACTTTGATGCTTTTTTTCAGAATCAAGGCTTCTCGGAGCATGTTGTCAATGCGTGACCAGTACCTGTTAAAGTACATAGAGTAAACATCAGTAATGCACTATACTGCTACTACTACACTCTAAAAAAAAAATGGTGCTATATAGCACTAAAAGTGGTTCATTGGCTCGTAATCATAGGGGAACCACTTTTGGTGCTGTATAGCACCAAATCTTGGTGCTTCATTGGTTCTTCAGGGGTTCTTCACCAGTTCCTTGGCATGACTGAGGTGCTATATAGCACCGCTACATATACAGAACCTGTTAAGCTCCTGTATGGTTCTTCAGCGGTTCTTCACCGGTTCTTTGGCATGACTGAGGTGCTATATAGCACCGCTACCATATACAGAACCTGTTAAGCTCCTGTATGGTTCTTCAGTGGTTCTTTGGGGTGATTAAGGTGCTATATAGCACCACTGCTGTACAAAGAACCTGTTAAGCCCCTTTAAAGGTTATTTACGAGCCAAAGAACCACTGTTGGTGCTGTTTAGCACCATTTTTGTTGAAGAAATACAATGCAATATGGCACCTCTTATGGTTCTACATAGCACCATTTGACAAAGGTGTATAGCACCTTTAAAGATATGGTGCTATATAGCACCAAAATTGGTTCCCCTATGATTACGAGCCAAGAACCACTTTTAGTGCTGTATATAGCACCATTTTTTTTTTGAGTGATAGTGTTATAAATCTAGTAGCCAAGGTTTGGCTTGTTAGCACGATCCCATTAGAACTGCTGGTAGATGTCATATCTACAACATCTGATCTAAAAAAGCTTCTCCCTTCCTGCAAGGACATTTAGCAGGTATTCTGACAAACGTATTTATATATCACAAACATTTTTATTTCTTATAGTATGTTTTACCAGTGACACATTCTCTTAAATGTATGTAGCCTAATGAACACATTTTTGCTGTCTGCTGTCTTTGACGTCACAGCTCAGGATAATTACTAAGAAAGGGTCATCAGTCAATTAATGAGAGTGACATGACATTTACTGTTCAGATGACTGGATTTAAAAATAATTGTGTCCCAAGTTCCCATGAGCCACTTTCAGATTAGCATGGTCCAGTTATTATTGCTTGAAGCTGGTGCAAATATCTGATAGAATACATTTCTTTGCAAGCATCATTTAAATCACAAGTATTATATGTTAATGTTAGATATTTTGGTCATGTCACTGGACTCACCTGGGTTGGCTGCGGTTGAGCATTGGTAGATAGTTGGTTATGGAGATGTAGATAAATGTCTCAGCCTCTTGAATGACTCTGTTAATGGCCTCGAGGTCTTTTGTCCGGTCTTTTGTGCAGAATACATCTGGAGAACTCTAGCACAACAATCGATAAAAAATTAATTATTTAACAACATGTGTGCCCAATGTACTCAGCTTTATCAGTCATGAGTAATACTTGCAGTGGATTTGCATACAGTGAGGTCAGGAAAGTCTCTAAAATCCACATGAAAACTATGGTCAGTTTCACTGCTGCTGAAGTGCAAGGTTATAAAACCATGAGAGACCATGGCAATGATTCATCTCTCTTTTGAAATATAACACATCTCACAGTCAGGTATTTGATCAAGTGTGAAGCAGCCATGCGACTGATTGCAGCTGTCAAGCTGCAGTCATTGATAAACGATTCTTGTTCATTTTCTGTGAAGACTCCATTGATTGAAAAGGATATTAAAGGCAATGCAACCTTTAATCAATGGAAACCTATCTGTTAATTTATAATAGCAAATCTCTCTATAAATGGTGCTGAAATGCTGCGTCTCTCTCAGCTCTATTTATACTGTAGTGTGCCTATAGACCGCATACACTCGTGGTCTTTATTTCATTTATTTAATCAGGAACAATGCACATTAATTAATAGTTTTCAGTCACGTGACCGGCTCAAAGACTTGGAGGGCAAAACATCCATAGAGCTGCTGCACAAGCGTGTCAATTTTTCATCTGTTTCTCAGCCGCAAATATTTAGATCAACTCTCAAAAGAATAAAACAAAGGTATTTCTGAACAAAATGCTAATTTTGGCCATTTGCTATCCATATTATGCACCCGTAATCCATAAAGAGTGCGACAAAATGTTGTAAAAACACTTAAAGTGCCTTAATATATTTAAAACGGTACTAAAAGATCAACTTCAGTAATCACCATATTAATAATGCATAGTTTACACAGACAAGCAGATGAGGCCGAAATATGAACACAGTCCTCTTAACGGTTCAGTGTTTTTCTTCTAATGGTTTTCTATGGGAAGCATTTAATGTGAAACTTTGCACATTGTGTTTATATTCTGGCTTCATCCTCTTGCCTGTACAAAATATACATCATCAATAAGGTGTCCACTGAATCTCGCCTTTTAATATCTGCATTTTACTACATTACTACTAATCTGCGTAAAAATAGCAGGCGGTCAGTGGAGCAAAGCTTGGTTTTGCCCTCCAGGTGGACGCTCCTATAAGAGTGTGACGTCACGTGAAAACTATCAATAATACATACAATATGCAAAATGCACCAGATTTAGCCAACACTGGCTAATTTTCATTCATAGTCCCTTTTGTCTTCTGTCTTCCGTTTGTATTTCCACAGTGTGAAGGTAAGGTCTTACAAATTAGTGACATTTGTTATGACATCCGTTTCAAACATTACAATACACATGATAACTTTTGTTAACTCTACAATAAATAATAAATCCATTTCATCTGCTAATTACTCTTCAACAGCAATGCTATAGAGCTACCTGGTTTCTCTGGTCTACAGTAACAAACATATTAAACATCATTAGAGTCAGACAAATCAAATTAAGGATAATTTCCGTGCACCAGGACTTGTTTCTGCTTCCACTAGACTTCAGTTAGATACAAAATCAAAACACTTGTAACTCAACTCACTGAAAAGTATGCTTTTGCTTCAGTGTCATTCAGATGCAGTTGACGGTTGTTGTCTCTGTTATACACAGCGTTCAGTTTCTTGGACCATATTGATGGTAAAAACTCTTTATACTGCAGTTGCCAGTAGAGGCTGAATATCTTGCGCAGGTCCAACACCAGACAGCTGCAGTTATACATGATGATGCCCAACTCTTTCATCTGTGTAAATAACACATCACCTCACTCACCAGACCAATGCAATATTACTAAACATGATGATGAACATGCCATATCACATAACTCCAACATACAGATTAATAATCAAATGAACTAAATGGAATTAGTAAAGCCAAAAAAATAAAAAAATGTGCATTTAACTAAAGAGTTGTTCTTTACCGTAGACAGAGACCTCCAATCCATGCCAGCGCTTCCTATGTACATGTGCTTCCGGTCCACCACCCAGAAGGAGGAGTTGAGCTGACCGTTAATGAGGGCTGTCATGTTCAGGTAATGCACCTCTGCACCTGGAGGATAAACAACACAAACAGTCAATTATGAATCACTGGTTCTCAAATTTTTGTCATCAACATGCAGGCAATGTTCCATATAGAGTCCAAACATACAGGAAAAAGACTGAACTACTTAACCATGCATGCTTTTATTTGTATTTTAACAGCTGCATTTGTTTAAACAGTTGTACTACAAATAGCTGTCAATAAAGGGATAGTTCATCCAAAAATTAAACTCCTGTCATCATTTACTCACCCTCAAGTAGTTCCAACCCTGTATGAATTTCTGGTAACACTTTAGAATACTGTTCCATCATTAATGAATAACTACACAAGAACACATGAGTAACGCAATATTAGCACTCTAGTAACTACTAGTAACTAACAAGAAACCCTGATTATTGATTTAGTAAGTAATAGTGCTCAGTTGAAACTGGTAGTTCACTATTAGCTAATCAATAACTACTATTTTTTTATAGAAAAATGAAGAACTGCTAAAAACTACTGTACAGGTTCATAATTAATATGAATAATACATCATGCATAATTAATTCTAAAGTAAAGGTCATGGTAACCCACTAGTAATGACTCAAGTATTACCAAATTCTTCTGAAGGAACTACTAATTATTTAGATCAGTATTCTAAAGTGAAGATCATGATGACTCCCTATAATTACTGAAGTTTTGTAAACTTTTGAGGGTTTTGTAAGGTTTTGGTTAGTAATTCATTTTGCTAGATTTGGTAACACTTAAATCATTACTAGTGTGTTACCGTTAGAATACTGATCCAAATAATTAGTAGTTTCTTCAGAAGGATGTATAACACTTGAGTCATTACTATCCAAAACCTTACATATATTCAAAAGCTTACAATGACGTCAGTCAATATTAGAGAGTTATGATGATTTTCACTTTAGGATACTGATCCAAGTTATTAATAGCTCCTTTAGAAGGATTTGGTAATACTTGAGTCATTACTAGTGGGTTACCATGACCTTTACTTTAGAATTAATTATACATTATGCATAATTCACATTAATTATGAACCTGTATACAGTAGTTATTAGCAGTTCTCCAGGATATTTAAAAAAAATAGTAGTTATTGATTAGCTAATAGTGAACTACCAGTTTCAACTGAGCGCTATTACTTACTAAATCATTAATCAGAGTTTATTGTTTGGTAATAGTAGTTACTACAGTGTTAATAGTGCATTAGTCACTTGTTCCTATTAACAAAGGATCAGTATTCTGAAGTGTTACCAAATGTGTTTGTTTTGCTGAACACAAAGGAAGATATTCTGAAGAAAGTTTGTAATCAGGCTGTTTTGGGACACCATTGACTTCCATAGTAGAAGAAAAATACTGCTCTGTTTCCCTCATTCTTCAGAATATCTTCCTTTGTGTTCAGCAGAACAAACACATTCATACAGGTTTGGATCTACTTGAGGATGAGTAAATGATGACAGGATTTTCATTTTTGGGTGAACTATCCCTTTAAGAACACTTACTGTATTTCTCTGAATAAGTATGAGTAAGAAGAAAGAATAAATATTACAGACATTTGCAACCAATTTCTTGGCTGTTTTGCTGCAGATTGTTGCCACCATTATTTGTTTTATATTTCATGTTGAGCTTGAATGAATAATGTATGGTGTACAACACATTTCTTCCAGCTTTTGCTGTGGTCTCAATGCTTTATTTGTTAACCTCACTACACTCATAACTGAGACCTTAGCCAGCACTCAGAGAGCTGGTGACAAGATCAGCTTTAGTGAGTGTACACTACCATCTCTCAAACCTTAAACTTATGGCAAAAAAAAAAAAAAAAAAATTCTGAATGTGTCTAAATGCAGCTGCACATTTTCCAGTTTACGAAACCTTTTGAGTCTCATATACTAAAAAACTACATAAAAACCCTTGTCAGACCAACAAAATCCCCCCCAAATGTTGTCCCAAACACAGTTGTCTGAACAAATAATTTCATATTGTTGAAATGTTAAGGCTTTGTGAGTTCCCAGCATGCATTGCAGCATGAATAAATTATGAAGCTACTGTTATAGGATTATTGTTTGCTGATTTCATTTAAACTTTTTTGTTGTTGTTTTATCATTATTGTTAGTTATTTATTGCACTGTGATGTAAAGGGCTCATTTGTTGATTGCCATCGTTCTTGAGGTTAGTGTCTAGTTTTGAGGCCTAGAGTATGTTCAACCACTTTTGTCTGTTTTTTGGATATCTTAGTCTTGTAAGTTGTCTTACAAACAAAGACAATGTTGTCTACTTATTAGACTTACTTATCCATTAATGTTTGTCATTTGTAAACAAGTAAAAAAGTTCACAGAACATAATTTGAGACACATTGGAAAAGCATTACAAGTCTTTTTAACTAACAAAACTGTGTTAGCTGAACACAAAAGAGACATGTGACTTTACTCAGTGACTTGGGTTGAGTGAACAACTGGGTCCAAAGTTGAGTAAACTCAAAGTTGCCTTGAAATTTTAAGTTAAGTTTTGGAGCTAATCATTTGCAGGTCTGGGGCACCTTTGGATTAGAGTGTTCCCCACGAATGGAGTAACCTGTTATTAAAGTGATCAAATTCCTGTGCCTTTGCTTCTTTACACTTGGTCCAAACAAAGAGAGTCTTACAAGATGGTTTTGTTAGACAGTGAATGCTAAATAATATCATATACTTACCTCTCTGAGTGAGTGCCTTGAGCTCTGAAGAATTAGTTAGTCCACTGACCACCTTCAAACTGACTGACCGAGACGGCAGACTCATCAACTGATGGAGTAAGATCTGACCCTGAGGATGACAGAAGAAACACTCACATTTAAATGCAGTCATATTGGGACGAATCTAGCTCTTTTTAAAAGAAGGCAGCGGCTATTTACACTAAGTGCAAATAGCATATTTTCTTAACGATAGATATACTATTTATACTAAGCGCAAATAGCAATGGATTCTATTTACACTGTTAAAATAGCAAGATTTTCTGCTATTTATACTACTTATTGCAAATAGTGGCAATTATCTGCACCTCAGTATTGTAGTACATTATAAAACAGTACTCAATAATAACGTATTGAGTGTAAATTATAGTTTTAATTCAAATTGGATGCCACCTTATTGGGACAATAAAGCCCTCCCTACACCTACCCGATACTTTATTTTCAACTTTTTGATTATTTCCTTCATTTTTATTGAAAATAAATGCCTTTCTGATGCAACATGAGATTTGAAAAGGGAGAAAAAAAAGTTCGGCAAAAGGCGGATTCGAACTCTGGTCAAAAAGCATGCGCCTTACCATCTACGCCCCTGAAACTGATGTTCAATGAGTGTCTTTTTTAGTGTTGACTATCACACGTTGGTGGGCGGAGTTAGTGTAAATAGCCTCTGCCAACAAGGCGGGCCATTTGCACTTAGTGTAAATAGACACTCCGTTAAAGGAAACTCTCATAGACGTAATCAGCAGAGGTGTTGACACTGCAGTATGTTGGGTGTTACCTGTTTGGCCTCGGGAGGTTTTGACTCATACTCGGTAGAGTTCAGTGCCCACCATGGTGACACGATCTCAACAGATCGATGTGCTTTATCCAAAAGCTCACGGAGACCAGCGGCCAGTGAAACTGTGTCCTTATATGGAATGGACAGATCTTCAGGAATATTCTCAACAAGCACAACACTGTGAACACAAGAGAATCTATATTCAAGTGCAGGCAGGATTCACTGAGAGCAGATATGTGACCCTGGACCACAAAACCAGTCTTAAAGGATTAGTTCACTTTCAAATTAAAATTTCCTGATAATTTACTCACCCCCGTGTCATCCAAGATGTTTATGTATTTCTTTCTTCAGTCGAAAAGAAATTAAGTTTTTTGATGAAAACATTCCAGGATTTTGATCCATATAGTTAGTTTCAAGGTCACGCTTGACGTAGGCGAAAGTACAGAGTTGAACGTGTAAATACTAAGTCAAACGCCGTTTACAAAAAAAGGAGTTTACGAGTTTACAAGGAAAAACAATGATGTCGGACGATTTTGAACTTGGAGGAGAAGATGAGATGGACCCTACGTCAAGCGTGACCTTTTCAGCGTAATTACGTATTACATGAAGTCATGAAAGCGCATCACAGAACAGGCGAGCATTTGTGTTTATAAAGCATATACAAATTATTATTATTTTTTTTTTTAAATGACCGATGGTTTGGCTAGATAAGACCCTTATTCATCGTCTGGTATGGTTTATAGCCCTTTGAAGCTGCACTGAAACTGTAATTTGGACCTTCAACCGTTTGGAGTGAAACTAACTATATGGATAAAAATCCTGGAATGTTTTCATCAAAAACCTTAATTTCTTTTCGACTGAAGAAAGAAATACATAAACATCTTGGATGACATGGGGGTGAGTAAATTATAAGGAAATTTTAATTTGAAAGTGAACTAATCCTTTAAGTGTCAATTTTGCAAAATTCAAATGTATCTGTATATCATCTGAAAGCTGAATAAATAATCTTTCCATTGATGTATGGTTTGTTATGATAGGACAATATTTGGCTGAGATACAACTATTTGTAAATCTGGAATCTGAGGGAGCAAAAAAATCTAAATATTGAGAAAATCATCTTTAAAGTTGTTCAAATGAAGTTCTTAGCAATGCATATTACTAATCAAAAATTAAGTTTTGATATATTTATGGTAGGAAATTTACAAAATATCTTCATGGAACATGATCTTAATATCCTAATGATTTTTGGCATAAAAGAAAAATGGATAATTTTGACCCATACAATGTATTGTTGTCTATTGCTACAAATATACCTGTGTTACTTATGACTGCTTTTGTGCTCCAGGGTCACATATTACAAGGGTAATGATTTCCATTACATTAGATTTGCATGGGGTTATCAGCTTGTCACATACTGACCAATAATACTGTTTCAAGGTCCAAACCTCTATTCATTTATCATTCAACAGCCATTTATCAGCACTGTTCATTTATATCACACCATTAAGCTAAGCTTTTTAGCGTACACTACAGTCTCTGGCCTTACGACGTCCCGAACACTAATATTTTAAAGATTCAGAATATATGCATCACTATGTGGCCAATTGAGAGTTTGGTTAGGATGATGATTTTTCAGTACTACTAAAGCTGAGTATATATTAGCATTTTTAATTGTTTACTCCATTGCTTTTGGGATCTGGACCTGGAAACAGTGACACGTGACTCATGGGTGCGCATAACTGATAAATTAGCATTATGTGTACAAAAATTTAATTGTGACACCTCCTAGATTTTACTAGATTACAAAATTACATATAGTTGTTTGTGCATGTATCATCCTGACAGTGATTCAGCACAATAAATCTGCAACAGACTGAATCAGATCACAAAGACATGTAATACACAGATCAATAAGAGAAACAAAACACCTTGATGACGACGCAGCAGGCCTACAAACACAACAGAGAACAGCATACTAATGGAAATAATGCAATAATAAATACAACAAAAGTGTGAACAATGATTATGATTACACACATACATACATAAATGTATGTATATTATGGTGGCTTGCCAGCATTGCGTAGGCACGTAGGCTCGTGAAGATATCGGTCGCACCCATTCCCTATTTGCCATGATCCGGTGGAGAGATCCTAGGTAAAGTGAAGCCCCTGTAAAGTGAACATGTTCTCCTAAATAACACTAATGTCTCATTTTTTTAATCGTGTCTTAAATCAAATCTGATTTGAATCACATTTAAAACAATGGTTACATGAAACAAGTTTCAAAATACATTTTGTTTCCAAAAATACTACAGAAGTAAAGTACAGATTCCTCCTCAGCATTATATAAAACTCATCATCCTGGCTTTCTGACCCATAAGCTTTAAGAAATGTATATTACACAATCATCTTCTCAAACTGTCACCGTCCCACCTGTGGGACGCTTGGCGCTCTTTTATTCGTTGTCTTTTTTCCCTATCAAATATTTTTGTAATCATCATAAATTATATATCATTTGAAAGCTTAAGACCTCAAAATTTACCATTTTGAAATCAGACATTACGTTACCATGGAAATGGTACTTTAAAATCTTTTGGAGGTCTCCTCCCCCTTAGTGGGCGGAGTCAAGTGTCTTATTACACAATGTATTACGGTCTTTTAGAATCAAAACTTTTTATAATCTTGACTAAATACATATCGTTGGAAAGGTCTGACTCTCAGGATTCCATATTTGGTGGTGTTTTTTGATCGGAGTAATATTGACAGAGAAATTTAGACAGAAAAATGCATCCAAAAAATTTGTGGTATGACGCCCTAAATAAAATCTCACAGGAACCTCATTTTTTTTCATATCAACTTCAAATTTGGAACATAGCTTATTTAGACATAAGGCTTTAATTTTATATCAATTTTAGAGTAAAATATTTATTTTATATAAAATAAAAAAAAATAGTAATTTAAATTTCTATAACTTTTACTTTCGTATTTTAAAATAATTCCAACCTTATGTCTGTATTCCAAAGCATTCATGAATTATAAGAGTTTCAGTTTGGATAGTGCACTTTCACGGATATGTTAAAAAATGGGGGGTGACAGTTAAAGGGATAGTTCACCCAAAAATGAAAATTCTGTCATCATTTACTCTCCCTCAGGTAGTTCCAAACCTGTATGAATGTGTTTGTTCTGCTGAACACAAAGGAAGATATTCTGAAGAATGAGGGAAACAGAGCAGTTCTGGGGCACCATTGACTTCCATAGTATGTTTTTTCCTACTATGGAAATCAATGGTGCCCCAAAACAGCCTGGTTACAAACGTTTCTTCAAAATATATTTTTTTGTGTGTTCAGAACAAACACATTCATACAGGTTTGGAACTACCTGAGGGTGAGTAAATGATGACAGAATTTTCATTTTTGGGTGAACTATCCCTTTAAGGGGTTAAGAAAGATTGCAGGCAGTAGACGTAATGCAAGCAGAATTCACAGGAGGCTTGTGGTAGTCTAGTGGTTAAGGATGTTGGCTGTTAAAGGTCCCGGGTTCAGTTCGGGAAATGAGATTTACTGAGGTCCCAGTTGTGCATTACCACCATCACTTGAACTCCAACACTTAAAGCATCGTCAGTGGCTCCAGAGGGATTTCACTTGTACTGAAAGTAGCCTCAGATGAGAAGTGCCTGCTAATGTTTTTTTTCGACTGCTAAAGCATGTAGATTTGATCATAGTTCCTATCCTGTTACAGAGCCTGTATATCGAGTCTGTGTAATAGAATATCTTAAAAGGACACATTACCCGCACTCTGTCCAACACTAAATAGCTCCAAATCAATACTCTCTCTAAATCATATCTTTACAAACCCTTATAATTAAGACCATTCAAGTTAACCATTAAAAAAAAAAAAACAGACACACCTTTCTTATATGATTTTATCTGATAATTGGTGCTTTCAATGATAAACCAGAGGAGAAAACTGCTTTCCTCATGGCTATGTGTGTTCAGAGTTTAAAAACAAAACAATAGGAATGAAAAATATCAGTCTTATGACAATGTATTCAGTGTTGAACTTCACATAAAAAATACATTAAAATTACATTTAAAAATGCATCACATTTGCATTGCACAAAATGCATCACAGACAATTAGCTTGTCTGATAGCCTGTCCCCTAATATGTAATTGTGTAATTAGTAAACACAATTCCAACACATTTTTCAATTAAATGCTTTATTAAAGCTTTGTCATCTATGTGATGAAGTGCCAGAGTGACTCTATTGAACATGTTTGGAAGAATTCTGCAGATGTTTAACACCACTACATTTACATATGTTAATTTAACAGACAGTTTAATCCAAAGGGACTCACAAATGAGGAACACCGCTAGCAATTTAGGAGCAAACAATAACAGCAGTTCGCAGAAGAGAGTAGAGAAGAGAAAGTGAAGAAAAAGTGTTGTTTGTTCAAGTGGTCGCCTTGAACGCCAATGTTTGCAACTGCAGAAGAATGATGTGAATTTGCTGACCACAGAGTCACTGCATTGCTTTGTGATGACACAGAGAAAAAATGCTGGGTGAGAAAGTGCAGATGAAAGCTTGGACAGCACGGCAGGAACTCTTGAAGAACAGTGGCATTTACAAGGAGCTGACCAACTCGTTCTGGGTACTATTCATGGACATAGACACAGCACACTGTTTGAAGGTGCCATTATCTGCTTCGTCAGCAGACCTAGACCATCATAGTGAACTGATCCATATGAGCTCAAAGGTATTGTGGAGAATCTTAGTCTTCAGTGGTTTATGTTGAACTCTGCATCATGCTGAATTGCAAGGGGAAGCATTCATTTTCTAAGATTAGGTGTATTAAAAGTGAACTTAAAACAAAAATGACACCAATCCCCTGTCCTTGTTGACAATAAAATCACATTTTAAAAGAATGCTGGACTTCAATTACACTGTGCATGATTTTGCTATATGTATAAATTCGGATGATAGATTTTTAGCCCAGTTGAATAACTATCTGTTATTCAACTGCTTGTATTATTTATATTCTGTAACCCAGTATTTTACCCATATATAAGGTCTGTAGCTCAATTATTGATTGGCAACCATGTCAAAAATATAATTGTTAATATCAACAAGCAGTATTCCAAAATTAGACAAAATTTGTATGTTGCTCTTCTTCATTAAATATGTGCCACCAGGCATATACATTGTATTTTGTGTATTATTTACAAATAATATACACCATCTAAATACATAAATGAATAATGCTGGGTTAATTGCAATTGTTGGTTGAAAACAACCCAGCATGTGTTCTGTCCAATATTTACCAGGCACTGGGTTGTATTTAACCCAGCATTTATTAGAGTGTAATATTATTCATTTATGTATTTATATTACGTATATATATGGATGAACCCAGCAATTGGGTTATTTAGACTGGGTCTAAAAAAACAGATCGCTGGGTTCGTCCATATTTTACCCAGCGCAGGGTTATATTTAACCCAGCATTTTTTAGAGTGTAGCAAATTAATATCATATAATAATATAAAAATGTTGAAGTCCATTCAAAATGAAATGAAATATTAAAGTGGCCATACCATTCCATGCAATTAGAAGAATTAAAGTTCACAAAACTAGTTACTACTCTCACATACTCTCACAGTCAAATGTTTCAAAATTAAGGTAATTTTAATAAGCAAAGTCCACACGTATAACAGTGCATACTCAAACATAAACAACAACTGACAAAGAACTGAAGAAACTAAGGAACTTGAATAGCCTATATGAGTGTCATGAATCCTGTCCATGATCTTTCATCTGCTCACCACCAGGGGCCGCCTTCCAATTACATAGACATTCGCACCACACAGACTGTTACATGCCACTCCATCAAAGACTTCATTTCCCATAATCCTTTGCCCAGACTCATCAGCACTCACTGTTTGCACCTGTGTCTCATTTACTCTGTCTGCTCACCCTATATAAGCCTGGTTTAGTTTGTCATTCTTTGCGAAGTGTTGTTAGTTGTTACACTGCATTTCTGAGCATTCTTCCTGGATTAATGTCTCTTGTTTTTTTGATCTCTTGCCTGTTTTTGGATCACGTCTCTGGTTTGTCCCAATAAAGCTGCATTTGGATCTCCAACCTATCAAGTCTCAGAGCAGTACATGACAATGAGCAACATCACACTCGTAGATGTGAGATATGGCTGTATATCGGCATGGCTATGATTTGGCCATTCGGCTATGATAGGTAATCACAGCGTGCTGATATACAGTACAGCCATATCTTATGTATACGATATGAGAGTGTGTATACATAAGAAACAACAACAGAGTGTCTTTTAAATCCCTCTTTTGTGTAGAACTACTTCTTCCACCACAGATTCAACTCTAAAGTTGACAGTTTAACAGCTGAGCCCAAGCCTCCGTTACTAATTCGGAAACATCACTTTAGAACTAGTAACAAAGGAACGTTGAGTTGCTTCATTGAAAGCTTATTGTATTACTAGTAGAGTATGTGTAGTAGAGTATTATGAGAGAGAGATGGACTGAGCGAGTGTGATTACCTGCATCTGATACAGCATTCATTCTTCAGAATCAATCTCATATTCACAATAAAACATTAGTTTGAATGTCCGCTGAGGAAAGCGATGGGCTATCTTTGCCGTGCTATACTTTTATCGGTTAAGGGTGATTTCCATTGACAGCGCTACTCAGTGCATTTGTTGGTTGTGTCTTACAAGCTGTCATTAAGAGTAAAAAATAACTTCCGTTTCAGCCTCTTTCAATATAAAAGTCTTTACTGCTAACTCAAAAAACAGTCTCTTGTCGCCATCTAATTGTGGAACAATGTCACTAAAATCACCATCATGAACACACACTAAACACTACTATTACGTATATAAAATTTATTTATTGAATAATGTTAAATAAACAACAGCAACAGCCATCATAAAAGTTGCAATTCAGTCAAAAGTACAAAGACAGCGCTATGATATACAGCATTGAATTTACATAAAATATAACGTGATGAGATTTTGCCCTCAGCCAAAACTATCTTCTCTGGAACAAATAATAGATTAATGACACCAAAGATTGCCCATTAGATTTACCCACAATGAATTATATCTCATGCTTAACCACTATAGAGACATCAGAGCCAGCGGTAAATTCCAGAAGATCTGGCTGAGGTGAGGCACTCTCTCTGCGGGTTTATGAGCGCTGAACACCTGCTGACGCTCTGGAGCTCACATCTCCGAAAACATTGAAGCAAATTTTCAAATAGATGTTATCTTAATTAACAAACTGCATATCTGAAGTCTACAACCCGAATTCCGGAAATGTTGGGATGTTTTTTAAATTTGAATAAAATGAAAACTAAAAGACTTTCAAATCACATGAGCCAATATTTTATTCACAATAGAACATAACAAATGTTTAAACAGAGAAATTTTACACTTTTATCCACTAAATGAGCTCATTTCAAATTTGATGCCTGCTACAGGTCTCAAAAAAGTTGGCACAGGGGCAACAAAGGGCTGAAAAAGCAAGACATTTTGAAATGATTCAGCTGGGAGAACATCTAGCAACTAATTAAGTTAATTGACATCAGGTCTGTAACATGATTAGCTATAAAAGGGATGTCTTAGAGAGGCAGAGTCTCTCAGAAGTAAAGATGGGCAGAGGCTCTCCAATCTGTGAAAGAGTGCATAAAGACATTGTGGAATACTTTAAAAACAATGTTCCTCAACGTCAAATTGCAAAAGCTTTGCAAATCTCATCATCTACAGTGCATAACATCATCAAAAGATTCAGAGAAACTGGAGAAATCTCTGTGCGTAAGGGACAAGGCCGAAGACCTTTGTTGGATGCCCATGGTCTTCGGGCCCTCAGACGACACCGCATCACTCATCGGCATGATTCTGTCATTGACATTACTAAATGGGCCCAGGAATACTTCCAGAAACCACTGTCGGTAAACACAATCCGCCGTGCCATCTGCAGATGCCAACTAAAGCTCTATCATGCAAAAAAAGGAAGCCATATGTGAACATGGTCCAGAAGTGCCGTCGTGCCCTGTGGGCCAAGGCTCATTTAAAATGGACTGTTTCAAAGTGGAAAAGAGTTCTATGGTCAGACGAGTCCAAATTTGACATTCTTGTTGGAAATCACGGATGCCGTGTCCTCCGAGCTAACGAGGAGGGAGACCTTCCAGCGTGTTATCAGCGTTCAGTTCAAAAGCCAACATCTCTGATGGTATGGGGGTGCATAAATTCATACGGTATGGGCAGCTTGCATGTTTTGGAAGGCACTATGAATGATGAAAGCTATATAAAAGTTTTAGAGCAACATATGCTCCCCTCCAGACGACGTGTATTTCAGTAGGACAATGCAAAACCACATACTGCAGCTATTACAACAGCATGGCTTCGTAGTAGAAGAGTCCAGGTGCTGAATTGGCCTGCAGTCCAGATCTTTCACCCATAGAGAACATTTGGTGCATCATTAAACGAAAAATACGTCAAAGACGACCACGAACTCTTCAGCAGCTGGAAACCTATATCAGGCAAGAATGGGACCAAATTCCAACACCAAAACTCCAGAAACTCATAACCTCGATGCCCAGACGTCTTCAAACTGTTTTGAAAAGAAGAGGAGATGCTACACCATGGTAAACATGCCCCCGTCCCAACTATTTTGAGACCTGTAGCAGGCATCAAATTTGAAATGAGCTCATTTTGTGCATAAAATTGTAAAATTTCTCAGTTTAAACATTTGTTATTGTCACGAATCCTGTCCATGCATTTCCGTTCACTCACCACCAGAGGTCACTCGTTCACCACATTGACTCTTACACCACATTACTGTTGCCATTCACCATCAAACTCCATTTCCCATCATCCACTGCACTGACACAGCTGTTCGCACTGATCACGCTCACACCTGAGAACTCTCACACAATCACTATCACCCAATCACACACGCTTTATAAGCCTTGGACTTCCTCTTGCTCTCTGCCGAGTATTGTATTGCGTTTATCACTCTCATAGCGATAGCTACCTTACGGAGCCCTCTCAGTAATTATAGTCTTGCCTTGTTTGTTTTCCCATGTTTGACTTCTGCCCGTGTTTCCTGGATTTACCCTTAGCCTAGCCCTTTGGACTCTGTTTGCACCTCATTTGGATTATTGCTGTTTACCTGGATTATCTCTCTTTGCCTTGCCCCTGTTGGATATTGTTCGCCGATCGTCGACCCACGCTTGCCCTAAGGATTACTCTGTGTCTTGCCCCTGCCATACCTGTTTGCTGTTTATTGACCCTGCCTGTATTATGACCATGTTTTGGAATAAAGCCTTGCATATGGATCCGCACGTCTCATGTCTCGTTCGCCCCGTTACAGAATACTCGGCCACACAAGGATCCAGCAACTTTTCAGACCAACATTTCTCAGGTATGGATACAACAAGACTATTGTTTGCCCTTAAACAAGGCCCACGATCACTGGAGAACCATATTAGGGAGTTTTTAGCCTTTGCTCATTATTCAGATTTACCGGACATTATTTTGATTGAGATTTTTTGTGATGGCATTAATCAGCCTCTGCGATCTCAGCTCAGACGCGAGGGTCCGCGTTCATCACTGAGTTGTTTTTTGGATTTTGCTTTGTTGACTGTTGGCTCACTATTCACTGTGGGTGTTGCGGATGAGGATCGCGACACCGCATCTATGACTGAAATGGTGGACGCACCAGAGTGCGCTCACAAGATGGCGGCGACAGCATAGCCGGTTCACAAAATGGCGGCCACAACAACACCCCGTCATGTCAGTGCTGCCAGTCATGAGTCAATTCAAGTCAAGGTTGATGTTAAAGAGCCGAGTCAAGTCACGGTGGATGTTAAAGAGCCAAGTAAAGTCTCAGTTGATGTTAATGAACCAAGTCAAGTCACCATTGATCGTCACAAGTCAAGTCACGTCTCTGCTCACCGTCACAAGTCAAGTCATGTCTCTGCTGATCGTCACGAGTCAAGCCAAGTCACAGTTGATCGTCGCGAGTCAGGCCAAGTCACAGTTGATCGTCGTGAGTCAAGCCAAGTCACATTTGATCGTCGTGAGTCAAGCCAAGTCACAGCTGATGTTAAGAAGCCAAGGCAAGTTACAGCCATTGTTAAAGAGCCAAGCCAAGCCACAGTTGATCTTCGCAAGTCAATCCAAGCCACAGTTGATCTTCGTGAGTCAAGCCAAACTACAGTTGATCTTCATGAGCCAAGCCAAGCCACAGTTGATCGTCATGAATCAATCCATCTCACAGCTGACCAGCCAGAGTCACACCACGTCACAGCTGACCAGCCAGAGTCACACCACGTCACAGCTGACCAGCCAGAGTCACACCATGTCACAGCTGACCAGCCAGAGTCACACCACGTCACAGCTGACCAGCCAGAGTCTCTTCACGTCTCAGCTCTTCAGCCAGAGTCTCTTCACATCTCAGCTCTTCAGCCAGAGTCTCTTCACGTCTCCGCCGAAATGCCAGAGTCTGTCACACCCAGAGATTTAAGGTCAGTCCTTCGAGTTCCCTGTCTGGTGTCCAGCGTGAGGGATGCACCGCTGGTGTCTGCACGCGCAGCTGGTATTCCCAAACCCACTCACTTCAGCCCTCCTGTCCCTGAACTGATTCCCCTGCCTGTAGTGCTTCCCACAATGGGGATCGCTTTATGGTGTATTTGGGCTGCATACACCACCACTGAAATTCTAGAGACGGCAGCGGCCACTAAGATGTCTCCAGAGGTGGCGGCTGATGCTGCAGAACCTCCTGGTGTAGTGGTGCACGCTGCTGTGTTCCCCGAGGCGACGCCTGCTGCAGTTTCTCCAGAGGTGGCGGCTGATGCTGCAGAACCTACTGAAGCAGCGGTGCTCCTTTTAATTCCTTGCATGGTGGTGGCGCCCAGTAATGCACTCGCAGCCTGTCAGGTCACGGTCAAAGGTACCATTACTGAACTCTCTGCATCTGTTGAAACTCAAGATGGTACTGCTGTAGAACCTCTAGAGGTGGCGGCATCCACTGCAGAACCTCCAGAGGTGTCAGTGGTATCCACTTATCAGCTCTCGCCCTGTCCTGTCACGGCTAAGGAGGCCGTCTGTGAACTCTCGCCCTGTCCTGTCACGGCTAAGGAGGCTGTCTGTGAACTCTCGCCCTGTCCTGTCACGGCTAAGGAGGCTGTCTGTGAACTCTCGCCCTGTCCTGTCATGGCTAAGGAGGCCGTCTGTGAACTCTTGCCCTGTCCTGTCACGGCTAAGGAGGCCGCCTGTGAACTCTCGCCCTATCCTGTCACGGCTAAGAAGGCCGTCTGTGAACTCTCGCCCTGTCCTGTCACGGCTAAGGAGGCCGTCTGTGAACTCTTGCCCTGTCCTGTCACGGCTAAGGAGGCCGCCTGTGAACTCTCGCCCTATCCTGTCACGGCTAAGAAGGCCGTCTGTGAACTCTCGCCCTGTCCTGTCACGGCTAAGGAGGCCGTCTGTGAACTCTCGCCCTGTCTTGTCACGGCTATGGAGGCCGTCAGCGAACCCTTGCTTCGCTCTGGGCCGGCCGATAGGGCTGTCCCTGAACTCTCGTCCTGTCTTGTCACAGCTACAGAGAGCGGTTTTGAACCCTTAAACCCGCCTATTATGAGCCCAGAATTTATTGATGACCTTTTAGTGTTCTCTGCCATGGATGCTCTGTCTGTCTCGTGTGTCTCTGTGTTCCCTAGGTCCCAGTCCCTGCCGTGGTCTTCAGGTCCGTCGGTTCCGCCGTGGAGGTCCTCTGCCCTGTCTCCTCCGCCCTGGTGGGCTCCTGTCACGCCTGCTCTGCCCTGGGGGGCTCTTGTCACGCCTGCTCCGCCCTGGGGGGCTCCTGTCACGCCTGCTCCGCCCTGGGGGGCTCCTGTCACGCCTGCTCCGCCCTGGTGGGCTCCTGTTCCGTCTGCTCCGCCCTGGTGGGCTCCTGTTCCGTCTGCTCCGCCTTGGTGCTCTGGCCTGCCGGCTCTGCCTCAGTCCCCAGTCTCTCCACTTCCACATGGACCTGGCCCTCCGTCCCTCCCCCTGTTCCGCCTCCGCTCCACCGCCATCCTGGATTGTATAAGAGCGTCTGGAAGCCGCTCCTTGGGGGGGGCTATGTCACGAATCCTGTCCATGCAATTCCATTCACCCACCACCAGAGGTCACTCGTTCACCACATTGACTCTTACACCACATTACTGTTGCCATTCACCATCGAACTGCATTTCCCATCATCCACTGCACTGACACAGCTGTTCGCACTGATCACGCTCACACCTGAGAACTCTCACACAATCACTATCACCCAATCACACACGCTTTATAAGCCTTGGACTTCCTCTTGCTCTCTGCAGAGTATTGTATTGCGTTTATCACTCTCATAGCGATAGCTACCTTACGGAGCCCTCTCAGTCAAGTCAAGTCAAGTCACCTTTATTTATATAGCGCTTTTAACAATACAGATTGTGTCAAAGCACTTAACAGTATCAAGTTGGAGGATAGAGTGTCAGTAATGTATAATAAGATTAAACACTCAATTTTCAGTTAAGGGCATTTCATTATTGAATTCGGAGATGTCATTGTCTAGCTAAGTTTAGTTTAAATAGTATCTGTGAAATCAAATTTACGATAATCGCTAGAAATTAAGTGTCCCCAACTGAGCAAGCCAGAGGCGACAGCGGCAAGGAACCAAAACTCCCTCTGAGACAGAATGGAGAAAAAAACCTCGGGAGAAACCAGGCTCAGTCGGGGGGCCAGTTCTCCTCTGGCCAGGATATTATTGTTTATTCATTGTTTACTTATTGTTTTAATTAAATTTTTAAATGTATAAATGTATTATATTTCTATTTTTATATTGTTGCAATTTCTAACAATAATAGTATTATGTAGTTAGGTATTTTATTATTAAATTTTTAATTATTTGTTTTATTTTTATTTTTATTGTATTTTAGTCGAGGTCTTCACTGGGGATATGTCTCTGGGGCTCATCGCTGACGATCAGGGCCTCAGACATCATCTCCCGGCGCCGATCCACCATCTGATCCGGACACGGACTGAGAAACAGAATAAGAAAGAAACAACTATTAGCGTAGATGCCAATCTTCTTACGATGTAACGAGTACATCGTGTGTTATGGGAAGTGTTCCCGGTTCTGGTTGATCTAATTAATGCAGCCTAACAATCCTTTAACGGATTTGAATAATAGAAGTGTAGTAGTGTGTTAGGTGTATGTCAGGTTAAAGAGATGGGTCTTTAATCTAGATTTAAACTGACAGAGTGTGTCTGCCTCCCGAACAGTGTTTGGTAGATTGTTCCAGAGTTTTGGTGCTAAAAAGGAAAACGATCTGCCGCCCGCAGTTGATTTTGATATTCTAGGTATTATCAAACGGCCAGAGTTTTGAGAACGCAGCGGCCGTGGAGGACTATAATGCGATAAGAGCTCACTCAAGTACTGAGGAGCTAAACCATTCAGGGCTTTATAAGTCATTAACAAGATTTTAAAATCTATACGATGTTTAGTAGGGAGCCAGTGCAGTGTTGACAGAACCGGCTAATGTGGTCATACTTCCTGGTTCTAGTAAGAACTCTAGCTGCTGCATTTTGGACTAACTGTAGTTTGTTTATTAAACGTGCAGAGCAACCACCCAGTAAAGCATTACAATAATCTAACCTTGAGGTCATAAACGCATGAATTAATATTTCTGCATTTGACGTTGAGAGCATAGGTCGCAGTTTGGATATGTTTTTGAGATGGAAGAACGCAGTTTTACAGATGCTAGAAACATGGCTTTCAAAAGAAAGATTGCTATCAAACAGCACACCTAGGTTCCTGACTGATGAAGAAGAAGAATTGACAGAGCAGCCGTCAAGTGTTAGATAGTGTTCTAAGTTATTACATGTGGGGTTTTTAGGTCCGATAATTAACACCTCTGTTTTTTCAGAATTTAGCAGTAGGAAATTACTCGTCATCCAGTTTTTTTATATCGACTATGCATTCCGTTAGTTTCTCAATTTGGTGTGTTTCACCGGGCCGTGAAGAAATATAGAGCTGAGTATCATCAGCATAACAGTGAAAGCTAACACCATGTCTCCTGATAATATCTCCCAAGGGTAACATGTAAAGCGTGAAAAGTAACGGCCCTAGTACTGAGCCTTGAGGTACTCCATACTGCACTTGTGATCGATATGATACCTCGTCATTCACTGCTACGAACTGATGGCGGTCAGATAAGTACGATTTGAACCATGCTAAGGCACTTCCACTAATGCCAACAAAGTTTTCTAGTCTATTCAAAAGAATGTTGTGATCGATAGTGTCGAACGCAGCGCTAAGATCCAGTAGAACTAATAAAGAGATACAACCACGATCAGATGATAGAAGCAGATCATTAGTAACTCTAATGAGAGCAGTCTCAGTACTATGATACGGTCTAAATCCTGACTGGAAATCCTCACAGATATCATTTTTCTCTAAGAAGGAATATAATTGTGAGGATACTACCTTTTCTAGTATCTTTGACAGAAAAGGAAGATTTGAGATCGGTCTGTAATTAACTAGATCTTTGGGGTCAAGTTGTGGTTTTTTAATGAGAGGCTTAATAACAGCCAATTTGAAGGTTTTGGGGACATATCCTAATGACAATGATGAATTAATAATAGCCAAAAGAGGATCTATGACTTCTGGAAGCAGCTCTTTTATTAGTTTAGATGGAATAGGGTCTAACATACATGTTGTTGGTTTAGATGATTTAACAAGTTTATACAATTCTTCCTCTCCTATAGTAGAGAATGAGTGGAATTGTTCCTCAGGGGATCTATAGTGCACTATTTGATGTGATACTGTAGCTGACGGCTGCATGGTTACAATTTTAACGATCTTGGAAGTAAAGTAGTTCATAAAATCATTACTGCTGTGCTCTTGGGAAATGCCAACACCTGTTGATGCTTTATTTTTCGTTAATTTAGTGACTGTATTGAATAAATACCGGGGGTTATGTTTGTTTTCTTCTAGAAGAGACGAAAAGTAATCAGATCTAGCAGTTTTTAATGCTTTTCTGTAGGATAGGATACTTTCCTGCCAAGCTAAACGAAATACCTCTAGTTTTGTTTTCCTCCAGCTGCGCTCCATTTTCCGGGCTGCTCTCTTTAGAGTGCGAGTGTGCTCATTATACCACGGTGTTGGACTCTTTTCCTTAATCTTCCTTAAGCGTAAAGGAGCAACTGTATCTAAAGTGCTGGAAAAGAGAGAGTCCATAGTCTCTGTTACATCATCAAGCTGTTCTGAGCTGTTGGATATGCTGAGGAATTGAGATAAATCAGGAAGATTACTTACAAAGCAATCTTTTGTGCTAGAAGTGATGGTTCTACCATACTTGTAACAAGGAATAGAATTTACAGTTTTAGCTATATGGAGTTTACACAAGACTAGATAATGATCTGATATATCATCGCTTTGCTGCAGAATTTCAACACCACTAACATCAATTCCATGTGACAGTATTAAATCTAGAGTATGATTTCGACAATGAGTAGGTCCTGAAACGTGTTGTCTAACCCAAATAGAGTTCAGAATGTCTATGAATGCTGATCCTAATGCATCTTTTTCATTATCGACATGGATATTAAAATCGCCAACAATTAAGACTTTATCTGCAGCCAGTACTAACTCAGATAGAAAATCAGCAAATTCTTTAATAAAGTCTGTATGGTGCCCTGGTGGCCTGTATACATTAGCCAATACAAACATCACAGGGGATTTATCACTAACACGTGTTTCTCTAGATAATGTTATACGCAGCACCATAACTTCAAATGAGTTATACTTAAAGCCTGCCCTCTGAGAAATACTGAGAATATTGCTATAAATTGTAGCAACACCTCCCCCTTTGCCTTTTGGACGTGGCTCATTTTTATAGCTGTAATCTTGGGGGGTGGACTCATTTAAAGTAATGTATTCATCTGGTTTTAGCCATGTTTCTGTCAAACAGAGCAAATCTAGGTTATGATCATTAATCAAATCATTTACAAAAAGTGATTTTGTAGAAAGGGACCTGATATTCAGTAAGCCAAGTTTTATAAATTGTTTCTGTGTGTTGTAAACATTTTTTATTTGTTGAACATCAATTAAATGGTTACTCATAAATTGGTTTGGACGTTTTCTGTATTTTCTAGTTCGGGGAACAGACACAGTCTCTATAGTGTGATATCTAGGTGAAGGAGTCTCTATGTGCTGAGAATTAACTGACTTCTGTGACGTGAGGCAGCTAGCAGACGGTCGGTTTAGCCAGTCTGTCTGCTTCCTGACCTGGGCCCCAGTTAGTCAAGTATGAACTCTAAGACTATGTGACAAATTTCTAGAGAGAATAGCGGCACCACCCCAGGAGGGATGAACACCATCTCTTTTCAACAGGTCAGGTCTGCCCCAAAAACTCGTCCAATTGTCTATAAAACCTATGCTATTCTGCGGGCACCACTTAGACATCCAGCCATTGAGTGATGACAGTCTGCTATGAATCTCATCACCCCGGTAAGCAGGGAGGGGGCCAGAGCATATTACAGTGTCTGACATCGTACTTGCAAGTTCACAAACCTCTTTAACATTATTTTTAGTGATCTCCGACTGGCGAAGTCGAACATCATTAGCGCCGGCGTGGATAACAATCTTACTGAATTTACGTTTAGCATTAGCCAGCACTTTTAAATTTGCCAAGATGTCAGGCGCTCTGGCTCCAGGTAAACAATGGACTATGGTGGCTGGTGTCTCTATTTTCACGTTCCGTACAATAGAATCGCCAATAACTAGAGCACTTTCACCAGGTTTCTCAGTGGGTGCGTCACTGAGTGGGGAGAACCTGTTTGATGTTCTGATCGGAACGGAAGAGCGGTGTTTTGACCCGCGACTAGGCCGCCTCACTGTCACCCAGTTGCCCTGCTGCGGGGGCGCTAACGTTACCGGAACCGAACAATGTACAGGAGTCCCTGAGCTAATCACATCCAAAGCAGTATCTACAGCCCTCACATTCTTACTGTCCTCAACTAAAGTTTGGATGCGTGTCTCTAGTTCTAAAACCTTCTCTGTCAGCCTAACTATTTCCCTACATTTATCACATGTGAATCCCTCATCGCTGACAGAGAGAGATAAACTATACATGTGGCAAACTGTGCAAATAACAATAGCAGGAGAAGAAGCCATTACTCACCGTGATTGATGAATGATACCAACTTAACTTACCACTTACCACCTACCACTTACCACTGTTGTTTGATGAACTCGTGAAAAACGGAGCGAGAGAGAAATGAAAACGGAGCGATTAAAAAGAAAACAATAATAGGCGCGAATAGCAACGCGAATGGAACCGCGAGTGACAAGCTAACCGGCTAGCGAATGCTAACGCGCTGCACTCGCGGTTTTAAAAGCAAGCGATCAGATTAGTTTGATAGATAATACCAGAAATATGGTGGGAATTAAGTTATATATTATTACTTTAAACAACAGACAGTGAAAGTAAGGTAAATATTGAATAAAAAGCGGAGCTACAATCGCAAACCTCTCAGCAGTACAGCAGTACAACCGACAGGAACAGACTGAAGCAATCGATCAGCAAAACAGGAGCAGACTGAAGCAATTCCCAGTAATTCTCAGTAATTATAGTCTTGCCTTGTTTGTTTTCCCATGTTTGACTTCTGCCCGTGTTTCCTGGATTTACCCTTAGCCTAGCCCTTTGGACTCTGTTTGCACCTCATTTGGATTATTGCTGTTTACCTGGATTATCTCTCTTTGCCTTGCCCCTGTTGGATATTGTTCGCCGATCGTCGACCCACGCTTGCCCTAAGGATTACTCTGTGTCTTGCCCCTGCCATACCTGTTTGCTGTTTATTGACCCTGCCTGTATTATGACCATGTTTTGGAATAAAGCCTTGCATATGGATCCGCACATCTCATGTCTCGTTCGCCCCGTTACAGTTATGTTATCTATGTTCTATTGTGAATAAAATACTGGCTCATGTCATTTGAAATTCTTTTAGATTTCATTTTATTCAAATTTAAAAAACGTCCCAACATTTCCAGAATTTGGGTTGTAAACAACTACATTCTCACCTAAAATACTCTTAAAACAACATTAAAACAATATTATTTTTAAATTATAGTGGATATACATTATATATATTATATATTTGGGCATCTGCCATGATGAACTCACTGTGAGAAATACAGCAAGCGGAGTGAAACAGTGAAATGGTTGGAGGAGCTCTGTTATCACTCTAATATCACACTCTTATCAGCCAATCAGATTTGAGGATCAGAAAGAACTATTGTATAAACACTGATAACGAGCTCAAATACGAACAGCTGTGACGATTAAATGAATATCCATGCTAACAAACAAGAGGCGGAAAACGTGAACAAAGACAACAGGAAATAGTAACAAGCAAACTAAACATCCATGAGAATGAAAACTAAACTGACAGTTTGTGAAACTTACAACACAATTAAATAATTTCTCAAAGTCTTTATACATAAAACACGAATGAACTGCCCAACTGTAGTGTTCCTACAGTCAGGTCATTTGAAGAGTTAGCTGTGTACGTCCTGTAGCAGACATAATTTATTAATGGGACTTTCAATTGTACTGGTCTTTATTTTGATGCAAACGCAATGAACCTGGCCTGCCATGGTGTGCATCTGAGGGGGTATTACATGTCAAGCTTATATTGTCCTCTGAGAGTTTCCTTTTAAAGGAGGGATAGTTTAGCCAAAATGAAAAATTCTGTCATCATCTACTCACCCTCAGGTTGTTCCAAAGCCATAAGAACGTAAAAAAAGCTGGAGCTGCACTTGCTGGACATCAGTGTTCTTGGGCTGCATGCATCTCTGGCTATTAACATCTGACAGGTGAGGGAGATCATCCAACCGGTGTTGCCATCTTTGGGAAAATGCATGGGGAAATATGTCATCCCATGAGTATTTGTGCTTGAGTAGATCTTGTAAGTTTCTCCTCACAGTGTCAACAGCTTCTTTAGTGAATGTTCCTGCATTATCAGTGGCGATTTTCATTAATGCAATGCTTGCCAGAAGAACTGACTGCTGCAAAAAGATGGATTACTATCCAGTATTCTTACAGACTTTCTCAATGTCTGCCAACAGGGTTGCTGGCAAAAACACAGGAGAACACCCAAGAGAGTACTTGTAAGGCCTTGATGACCTTTCCCATTAATCTAGAATGGCGTTTGTAGAATGTCATAGAAAGAAGAAGAGATCTTTCTTGAATCTTCTGACAAGGACGAGAGCTCTTTGCATTGCTACCATTTAACTTCAATTGACATTTCACGCCCATATAATCTTAGCATTAGTGGTAAACAGATTTGGCTTGATGTCTGCAATGGAGGGCTCAGATAGACTATTCTACTTGCGCTCCGATAGCCCCCCTATACACAGAAAGATAAATAAATAAATAAATATGCATAAAAAGGAGGAGATGGGGAGGAGGAGGGATGTCGAAAGAACTAACAACGGAAGTGGTAAGAGGCTGTTTTTTTATACTTGGATATTAATTGGAAGATTAGGTGGGTGTACTCCTCCTGAAATTACGTTAATAACTTCATTTCACAATGGTCTTTCACATTGTATTGTTGCACTACCAGATCCTCACTTTTTGCTATGGAAATGTACTTTTACACATGGCTTACTAAATGGGGCAGGCTCCATAACAGCTGTTAAGTGGACCATTTACCACAGATCCCAAAAAAGTCTTAACTGCTTAGGGCCCATGACAGTTAATGATTCTTCACCATTGCCTTAGGTCGCCATTAGGGCTCCATTGTCTTGGGAGTGTTGACTCCTATCAGCATCAATCTGATTAAGCTAAACCTCCTTCAAATACAGTCATTCATTCGAATTCTCCTGATATGCAGAGTTGAAACATGAATTTTGTTTTACATATAAACTTCAGGAAGTGCAGGTATACATGATGCAGTTATACATGAAACAGTGGACAATTTTGGGTCATCTTTGCTGTGTCTCACCTGAGGGTTTTGTCAGTGTCTGGGATATTTAGAATATTTATTGGATATTTATCTAGGGTATAGGATATAGTTAATCTTGCCTGCTTTTTTGACAAATTCCACTAAATCACTGAACTTTTTTTTTCTTTTCTGTTCTGCTCATCAGAAAAATCACATGCACAACTCAATAGATAGTAGCTCTGATGTTAGTGGATGTGTCCAGCTGAATGCCTTTCACAGATTTTAGAAAATGTCTTTTCACAGAATTTAGAAAAGCTCTCAGAATTGTGAGAGCTTAACTCCCTTTGGTTAAGCTCACTTTTTTTAAGATCAGTGCAAAAGACACTAAAAATACTCTGTTGATTTCTACACTCACAATAACAACAAAACGTTGTGCTTTTGTAAAATAAAGAAAACAAACAGGGTGCATTCTCTGTCTTCTCTTTCTCCGTGAACTGCTTTTAGAAACGCGTCACTAAAATGAACTGAAACTCAGTGAATACTCGGCACACAGACATGGGAGCTATATCTATAGAAAGCTTGACAAGTCTACTTTTAAATGAAGTAAGTCATATCGAAAACAAATATTCTGTGATAAAGTAATCCATATGAAACCAACACGATGTTCAGTCTTTCCCATCTAAACTTATTATCTCTAATGTAATCACGCCCACGCGCGACTCGCGCCCTTCATATGTAAATATCCATGTGAGACGTGTTGCACATGTAAACGCCCAGTGTAAACAAAGCGCGAGGAGATCGTTCATCACGGCTACTGTTCACACTGTTTCTGGAAGAAGACGCGCTGAGAGGAATAAGACAGAATTTCCCTCAAAAGAAGAACAAGATTTCATCCAGTGGAGGAGATCAATCTGATGAGTTTCTTTTTTGCATTAGTTAACGTGTTATTGTGACAAACTTGAACACATTTATTAATTGGGGTTTTCCCAAACTACAATTCCTGACTAAAGTGTTTGAAATCGAGTGAAACATTTTGAATATGAATTTTGAATATGATAGACAATTCATTGTATCTAAATAACTTATGATGTGATGCTGTTTTCATGCTCTATAATATAAAACAATTGCCTATATAAAAGTAATATGAGTGTACACTGTAACATGATGAATGCTACGAGTCTAAGAATGTTTAGACCATGTTTATTATTAATACTCTGTTCACAAATAGATTTTTATAGCGAGCTAAACAATAATAATTATTTTCTCATATATAAAATATGTGTATGGCTACAAAATCATATCATACTACACAATCATACATACTAGGCTATATGACTACAAAATCATAGTTGTTTTTTCCCAAACTAATTCTTGACTGAAATGTTTGAAATCGAGTAAAACATTTTGAATATGATAGGCAATTCATTGTATTTAAATTTTTTATGGCGCGATGATGTTTTCATGCTCTATATAATATAAAACAATAAAAGTAATATGAGTGTACACTGTAACATGATGAATGCTACGAGTCTAAGTATGTTTAGACCATGTTTATTATTAATAGCCTAACAGATTTTAATAACGTGCTAAACAATAATAATTAGTTTCTCCGATATAAAATGTCTTTTTTTAAGATCGTACAAAGCATGTGTGAGTCTGACTACAAAATCTATATATATATATATATATATACACAGATGCTCCTGATATTAACATGCTCACAAATGTTTTTTTTGGTTGGTTGGTTGTTTTTTAGTGATCAGATACCTGCACCACAGATGGGTCCTGCTGACTCTTCAAACTGTTTTCCTCTGAGAGTACTGTCCCAACATCAGATGTTCAACTACACTGATATTCTATGGTAAAACAAGCTCCTTGATTACTGATTGTATTTTTCTTGAATCCATGGAAAGAAGCAGCAAACACTTAAATATCAGGTATGATTTACTTGTGTCACTTGTTGAACAGAATCTGTTGCAGGAATGACTCAAAGTCTGTTCACATCTCTGTGGTTAGATCAGTGTGCACAATAATGTGTCTTTGACCTTCATTATGTATGTTTTGATTATACTGTGTTGTAAATAAAATACAAATAATTAAAAAAAAAAGTCACAGTCACACTGATGGGCCATTAGGGACCATTAGGGGAGGGCCCTTTGTCTCTCAGGTGTGAATCACTAAATATTCATGACCATTGCCACTCCCTCGCATACAGCTTGTCTATCACAAAACATGTCTTACAAAATTTAAATCAATATATTGTTTTCTGTGAATTAGTAAGCAAGATGATTTTCACATCATTTTGACATGACTGATTACTCAAAAGTCTTATTCAGAACTATTCAGTATGTGTTTTATGGCCTTATTTCAGCTAAAAAAAATTCCACAAAACTTACTAACCACGCATAATCTTTTTTTTTTCTAAAAAATGCAAACATATTATTGTAGCACAGTTTGTGCTGAATACCAAAAAAAAAAATGTTGGCCAAAATACTATTGTTATAAGTAGCTGAAATAAGCACAAATGTCAGGGCATGTCAAAACATCTCAAGGGCCCCAAAATCACCTCAGAGGGTTAATAGCAGCCAGTATGATGCTATATTTAATATATTCATTGGCAACTTTGTCTTAATTACCAATATGCCATTTTAGAAGACTTTTGGCCCCAAGGGGTCCTTTCATAGGATCCATACACAGACAGCTTTGTACCAGCATTTTATATTAGATGTATATTGCTCTAAAATGTGCAGTTTGTCTTTGCTATTTTCAGCTTTGTCCTCTATGTTGTGTTCAAAGGTTATAATGGAGGAAGTGTAATGCAGTACATTGCTTTTAATAGTTTTTGTTGCTGCAGATTTCTTCAGCAATATATTTTTGTCATTTCACTGATCAGTGTGGGATCACCGATTTTACTTGAATGAGTTGAACTGCCTGTATAAGTCGCTGGAGGTTTGGATGCTTTAAAACATCAGCTTGATTCCGAGATGTTCTTGACTGCTCTTGCTGTGAATTGTCCAGATATGCATTCATGCCATCCCTAGGAACCGGAGCTGATGTTTCAAACTCCTCAAGCATGTTTAATTTGGCCATGGAAGCAGCTAGTTCTATTTGCATGTTCAGCTTTGTCTTTTTTTATTGAGCTGCTGTAAGTTTAGCCTTGTCCAAGTCCAGGGCATGTGTCTCATGTAAAGCTGCAGCTCATGTCTTTATGCTAGCTCTCTCAGCCTCAGCTATAGCTTGTGCATGGGCAGATGAAGAAGTACTCTTATAGATCTTCAGGTCTCACATTTCATCGTTTGAACGAGCTGCACCTATGTTCCCCCATTGGGCTTATGCTACATCTGTTGATGTACATAATTTTGAATTTGATGAGCTTTTATTATCAATCCATAAATCCAACTCCTTTTGAAAATCAACAAAGTGCTGAACTTCTGGATCATATCAATCCAGCCGGTCAGCGTATTTCTCACCCTCAGAAAGCAAAGACTGCACTGAGGCATGCACATCATTAACATTCACATAAATGCACATTCAAAGGCATATTCCACATCATATTTTTTTTCATAATAGCTCATTTACTTTCCTTGTGAAAATACCCAGTCTTGTTCACAGTCTTTTCTTATTTCTGGAGTCATATTGCTCCATTTTTACAATTAGTTTCATTTGTCAAACAGTCAACTCCATTTGTATAAGCACTATATTCTTATAGCATCCTTCATTAATATCAGCAAGCAGTCCAGTCTTGCATCAATGAAAATAATCCTGTTTAATTCAGTATTGCATGATTATGTGCAGCACACACACATTACTGCTGCTGAAAGACTGTTTTGTGCCTCTGTTCACATTTCCTCATTAAATACAGCATGTCACCGCGAGCCAAGATAACAAAACTTGTTTAAAAATTTCAATAACATCTACACACAATTTAAACGCGTTCATGAATAATACAAGTAGATAAATACCATACATTAATATAAATATTTCAAGGTCCATTCAAAAGTAATTGAAACATTAAAGTGGCCATAACAACAACAACAACAATAAAAAAAGAATGCATGGCATAACCTGCAAAAATACAGATTACCGGGCATAAATGCAGACCAGATATACATTTGCATAGCTGAAATTTGGTAAGATTTGCACTGATAAAATCCTACTCTTCATTTTCTCTCTCTCTTTTTTTTCTCTTCCCCAGTTAAAATGTAAAAATCTTTAAAACAAGATTAATTCAGGATTTTTGCTTTTTTATTAAAAATAAATGTGTCAATGCTGTAATTCAAAATAAACTTGTAAAGACACTTTCTCTGAATATAGCTAATATTGTGAACTAGGTTAAGCAAAGTCTTCAAAGCAGAATAAAAAAAGACTAAATTGTTCTAACACGCTTTATTTCAGGCTATTCAGACAATAAGCCCTTTCACACATACAGACTTTTCCAGAAAATTACCAGTAAATTGCCGTAAAGAGATCATGTGTGAACAGGACCTTTTCAAAAATACCGGTAAATTCGTTCCGGTATAAGCCCTTTCACACAGTAATACCAGTAAATTGCCGGAATGATGCTGTGTGTGAACGCAGAATGAAGATTACCGGTATGAGGACGTACAAGTTCAGAACGCGGTGATGTAAGACGTAAGACGTGTACTCTGGGCCAATCCAGAGCGTTGAAATTCAAAAATTCAGCGGCTCTGGGCCAATCATAACATTCGGCGCATTTACTCCACGCGCAGTGTTGCCAGATTGGGCGGGTTCACACACGCACGCTGCAAAGAGACTGGTGCTGATGTTGACGTCGCGGCAGCACTTTTAGCCAATCACTAGATTTGATCCATGGGAAATGTATCTAGCATTATAATTTATATTTTGTCATCATTATTTCATTATAAGGAGTTAAAAATGGCTCTTATCAACCTTGATTTACATTATATCACACTATTTTGACAGTTAAAGTTTTGGGCGGGTTTTTGTGAGCTTTTGGGCTGGAAATCGTCCATCCAATCTGGCAACACTGACTCCGCGCTGTGTAGTTTGCTTTGAAGTCGTGTAATGGATGTCTCTGGGCCAAAACCGCTGCGTGAATGTGAACGTTTGATACAAAAATGAAAACATCAAAAACACTGACCACGTATACCCCTTCACGTTTACAAACACAACACCGGGAGGAACAGCCGTTAAGAGGTCGTTTCTGGTTAATGATGTCACAGAATTTACCGGTAATTTGAAACCTGTGTGTGAATGGTGCTTTTCCGGAAAAAAGACGGAACGTTGTTACCTGTGTGAACAGCACATTTTTGAATTTACTGGTAAAGTCGTTCCGGTAATTTTATGGCAATTTACTGGTATTACTGTGTGAAAGGGCTTAATGAGTCATGTGTTAGGTGTGACGGGTGAGTTTTGCTTACCTGCAGGCCTTGCTACATGTTCCTTCAGTGATCTCGTCCTCGTCATCCCCCCACACATCTACAGCAGAGAATATTAGTGCTAGCAGCACAGCACAGCAGCACACCAGCGCAAAGATCGCAATGCATTTGTGCTGAGACTGCAAAAAACAAGAGGAAGAAGCAAAAACACTCATTCAGAGCTAGAATATGGACAGCTGCTTTGCCTTTGGAGATAGACATTAAAACCCTGGCTATGTGCAGAAGAAAACAATTCAGTTGGAGTTTGAGAGTTTATCCATGCATGTGGGTCAAAGACGAAAAAGGGTTTAAGCACAAAAACAATAAGTGTAATACTGCTCTAATTGTTGTTGTTTTTCCCCCCAAAAATGAAAAAGTTTTCTGTTTAATTCAATTACAATTTTGTTTTTGTTTTTCTGAGCACAAAATAAATATACATTTTTCCCTGATTTACAGAAGACAGCCACTAAAATGTCATTCAGTGTAACAGTCTTGTCAGGGATATTTACAACAAAAATCAATTTATGACATATTAAAAGACTAATTACTTTCATCCCAGATACTAATTAGTTGTAATTTTACATTTTTTAAATGTGCCACTATCCTAGGTTTTGCCTATTTGTCAGTAATAATTTTTTACTCATTTAAAACAATAAAATTTCATATGCTCCCTTATTCTTTTATACATTTTAATATGTACAAGTCAAAATAAGCATGTTATTAGATTTTTTAACATAAATAATGTGTTACACTGAATGACAATGTAACATTATTTCAACCAAATTTTGACATTTTATTCTCCAAAAACACTTTACTTACTTTTAATGTGCTTTCTATGGACATAAAATCATTTTTGTATATTTCTTTTGATGTGGACATCTTTACGTCTTTGACCCGTGTACAGTTGTGTAAAAGAGTGGTTAGTATCTAAATCTGCCTGCTGTTGTACAGCGTTGCGGTTAACAAGTTACGTAATCAGATTACTTTTTTCAAGTAACTAGTAAAGTAACGCATTACTTTTTCTTTTACACTCTTAAAAATAAAGGTGCTTCAAAAGGTTCTTCACAGCGATGCCATAGAAGAACCATTTTTGGTTCCACAAAGAACCATTCAGTCAAAGGTTCTTTAAAGAACCATCTCTTCCTTACCTTTTATAATCTGAAGAACCTTATTTCACCACAAATAATCTTTTGTTAAACAGAAAGGTTCTTCAGATGTTAAAGGTTCTTTATGGAACCATTAAGACAAAAAAGGTTCTTCTATGGCATCGTGAAGCACCTTTAATTTTAAGAGTGTACAATAAAATATCCGAGTTATTTCTTCAAATAAGTAACGCAAGTTACTTTGTTTGTCATGTATTGAGTGACAGCTCTGGTGTTGCCATGGTGACAGAAATCAGGAGTAAGTGCAGAGCATTGTGTGTGAATATGATCTTACTGTAGTTATAGACTAATCTGAATATGTATTTACTCAAAAGCAGATTCAGTATTCCTCAAAATGAATGAAAACAGTGCAATGCAAACCTGCAATAATTAAGTGTATTATAACACAAATATCTTTTATGCATTTAATCCCATTTTATTAACCAATATCTTTGCCGCGGACCTTCGATGATCCAATTCAACCATATTAATACGCAAAAATGACTTAAGATAAACATGACCTTTTTTTTTATTTTTTTGTTCTTGCTGAAGAGTGTTGAACTTTCTTCTCCTGCATTCTATGCTTCATGCAATTCAGAATGTCTGAGGCTTATTCTTTTCACTTTTGGTGTGAAAAGGCCTTTACATTTGCCAAAAATAGAATTTTTTATATTAAAAACAAATTAGCAAGCCCAGCCCAGATGAGAAAAAGTAACGCAAACGTAATGTAATGCAATACTTTCCATAAAAAAGTAACTAAGTAATGCAATTAGTTACTTTTTTTCGGGAGTAACGCAATAGTATAATGCATTACTTTTAAAAGTGACTTTCAATCCAACGCTCTCCATTGACTTTGTATTGCTGGAAGCTGCCTCCTTGTCATTTCTGACTTGTAACAAAAAACCTTTTCTAAAGTTTCACCTTAACTATTCCCAGCTGGTGGAATGACCTGCCCAACTCAATCCGAGCAGCTGAGTCTTTAGCCATCTTCAATTCCATCTAAACTAGCACTCTCTATTCTATTTCTATCTACTTGTTTGCTTTTTATTTACTCTAAAAAATCTTGACATTCTAAAACTAACACTATTCTATTTGTAATCTACTTGTTTTCTTTGTATTCATTATTAAAACAATACTGTGACCCTTTAACACTAGCATTCTTTTTCTTTTTCTATTTTATCTACTTTTTTCCAGAAGAAGAGTTACAAAGTTGGGAAGAAGGACCATTGTACTTGGCAGATGTACAACCCCTGGGATGACCCGAGATGGAGGTCTATGTAAATGGGTAGTGAATGTTGTAATCATGTCTGAAGAAATGCTCATTTTTCCAGTAATACTATTAACTTAAATACTTTCTGTTTTGCAGTGACTTACAGATTGATGTAACAACTAACGTTCAGACCTAATGAGAAAAAAAGATCCAACCAACTCATGTGTAGCTATAAATAATAGAAAGCTATTAAGCCACCAGAACTGTATGATTTTTTGGTGATCAACAATGCAGCAAACTGTGCTGAGATCTAACACTATTAAAAGTACAGAGAGCCCAGATTCAACAGCTACTAATATATAATTGACCCCTTTAACACAGCAGCCTCTGTGCTTTGAGCGGCTCTAAATAAGAAGTGTAAACAATCTTCACAGGCTTTAGGGGTAAAGTGAAGTTGCCGGGTGAAGCACCTTGCTAATGGTACTGAACAGAACTTTTGGGCAATGTGCATTTCTATTCATTCACTCTGAGAGATATTTTGTTCCTGCAGCTTTGACTCCATGCTGACAATTACTGAGAGAATCTCTTCAATTTTTATAGGAGATTTGCAGCTTGTCTCTCTTCCTCGTATTCAGTTTTTCTACAGATTTGCCTAAGAGCTGTATTACTGTAGCATGACTGAGGCTGAGATTCAGGATGTTTAAGTCTGAGTATGGCAAAATCATTCATAATGTTCAAGCATGCAGAATTAAATTACAACCCTTATCTCCTCTGGGCAAGCTACATTAGCCTCTGCAAAGTAAATAAATAAATAAAATAAAATAATAGATGTAGAAATTTATTATGACATTTTTGTTAATCTTACATTGATTGATTGTATTCAAAAATGACCTACTGTTTTGTGATATTTTAATGACTAATTAGACTTATTCACTTTCTGTCTGTGTGTGTGGAACATAGCAGACTCAGGGAAAGCAGAGGGATCCATGTACAGTTATTTTTAGTAACAGGCCAGGTCTTTTAATCTGGGTCACACAGTCCAGGGTCAAACATCAAGAAAACTGTCCAGTCAGTAAACTAAATCCAAAAACACACATCCAAGAGGGTAAACGATGAGACAAGTCAGATAATCCAAAAACAAGGCAAGACACATCAATGAAAAATATCAGATTTGCAGACCAGGCAAACAATACTTTACAAAGTACAAATGGATGTTACAGTGTGCGTCTGTGTGTGTGTGTGTGTGTGTGAGTATGTGTGTGTAAGGGTTTGGCCTACATTATGAGGGTTAGGCTTGTGTCCTCATAATATACGTAGTTTGTACTCAGGTTTCAGGACTGTGTACCTCCATTATGAGGACATACAGTCAAATAAAATAAAAATGCAAAGTGTTTTCTGTGAGGCTTATGTTTAGAGTTAGGGAACAGAAAATATGAAATATCTTTAGTTCAGTTTAAATACCATTATGCCTTTGGAAGTTCCTCATAAATCCATGTAACACAATGCTTTGATGATAAAACGCAAAATTATTTTCTCTTTATTTCTGACATATCTGCTCTGTATGTTAAGCATATTCATACTAAATAATATATACACCCAGAGCAACTCATTAAGGGACGAGCTTGGTAGAAGAAGACTGTCTGCCTCAAAGCAGGTTATTGACTGAAGGCTGGAAGCTTGTGATCAATAAGTCAATTAAAGCAGCATTAGGCCAGACATGGGATCTAGTGCTTGAGCTGAACTTCGTTGCAAGGCCACAAACTCCAGAGCACACATCACAAAATCACCACTGTGCAGAATGTCACGGCTGTCATGAGAGGAAACTGTGTAGCACAGATTTTAGTGGTTTTTCTCTGCCATGGTCTTCTCCTCTATTGGCTCCACCATAGAGGTCTCCTGCTCCTCTGTGCCCCTCGCCTCAACACTTCTTCCACTCCTCCTTGCAAATGTAATAATTAACATAACTGGAAAACTGTATAATGCCCCAGTCCCAGTTCTCTGCGGGTGTTAGGGGATGCTAAATACATCTGAGAACCCTCAGATGTAATTACTTATAGCATACATGCAAACCTCATTTCACTGCCAATAGATACACAGACATACACAAATTCGCTAAATGAATGCATAAATACAATCTTTCCAATCAGAATCTTAATTTCATTATGCTTCAAATCCTCCCATATCCATGTAATGGCAAATGGTATTTGATTTGTTGTGTCCTACATTTGCAAGCATGAAATGGAAATGCATTAGCTGACTTTGAGAGACTGGGTTTTGCAGTAACCTAAAAATATTAATCGTACAAGGAATAATTCTCTTTATGGATGTATTCTCTTTATGGCTGAAGAAAGCCCAAACTACCACAGTGCAAGACACTCATTGAAGTAATAAATGAAGAAGTTAACTGGACCTGGACCTTAGTTAGTATGAAAGACGCTGAACAAAAATTATTGATATGAGAGATGATTAACATATGCCAACTGAAACAATAAAAAAGAATAAACTAATATTACTGTGTGTATGTTCTCAAATGAACATATAGAAGTGTGTGTGTGTGTGTGTGCATGCATGCATCACCGGTTAATTTGTTTAGCTTGTTTTAGAAACACAGGAGGAAAGAATATACACATTTATTAATATCAGAGACCAAATAAGAATCAGGACCATTCTTTGCCTTGAGCATATTTTCAGTGCTTTTTGGTGTTCATGTAGGGGCTCATGCAGAACAGCCTCAAGCTCTTTGAGAGATGATGTGGAGTTCAGTGCTCCAGAATACCTTGACCTCTTCCTAGTGCTCATAAAGCCACTCATGCATCTAAACAGTGTGTTTGAATGCATTATCATCCTTGAACAGGACAGCATTACTAGCAACCACCGTTTACACTCCCAAAGTGTCCAATACTGCTGCATGTCCAGGATCTCTGCTGCTATACAGCATTTGTTTAACAACACAGCCAGTAAGTGTGCTTTCAGTTTCTTTGCACATTTTTTTCCTTAAATTTATAATAAATTTTATTTTGATTTTCTTTAGTCAATCATGATTTGTTTTTATGATTACCTTATTAAATGTATATGTGTTGTTTTTTATGTCAAATATTTACATTTATGTACTATATAAATAAATGTGTGAAAAAGGTTATCAAAGAATGCTAATTTTATAATCACAGGAGCTGGAGTTGTCCTCTTCAATTTCATGCCACTCTACACTTTGTCAGAAGATGACACTATGGCTAACTCATTTCTCCAACCACTTAGTGTGACTTACTTAGTGACGAGCAACGAGCAAGGGCTGGAGCACATTGGGCTATGGAAGATCAGACTTTGGCACCTGGATAAATATCTAAATCATCTAATGCTGCTTGCTGTGTTCTTAGCCCTGGGGTCTGTTCTTCGTATGTTGCTTATTACATCTGAGATGATTTGAACAGAGGTGGGTAGAGTACTCAAAAACTGTACTCAAGTAAAAGTAAAAGTACTTCTAGAAATATTTACAAAAGTAAAAGTAATCGTCTGAATTGTTTCTTGAGTAAGAGTAAAAAAGTATCGGATAAAAAACTACTCAAGTAGTTAGTTATAGTTACTGAATATAGTCTATTTTTATTTAGATATATAGATTACATTTATGTAATGTATATATGTGTGTGTGTGTATATGTGTGTGTATATATATATATATATATATATATATAATACACACACACACACACACTGCCGTTCAAAAGATTTTTTATTATTTTTTAATGTAATTTATTTCAGTGATGCAAATCATAATTTTCATCAGCCTTTTTCGCCAGTCTTCAGTGTCACATAATCCTTCAGAAATCATCCCAATATCATTCCAATATGTTCATTTATTATCAATGCTGCTCTTTTTAGCTTTCTATTCATCAAAGAATCCTGAACAAAATGTCACAGGTTCCAAGAAATATTAAGCAGCAAAACTGTTTTCAACACTGCTAATAAATCAATATATTAGAATGATTTCTGAAGGATCATATGACTCCGAAAACTGGAGTAACAGCTGATGAAAATTCAGATTTTCATCACTGAATTAAATTATATTTTAAAGTAAATTAATTATGCATTATTCTATAACCTGAAACCTCTGAAAACTCCTCACATGACTGCTCCGACATGAACATAACGAAACAAATGCACATTGACGGATCTTCTGTTCTGCAAAATGTAAACAAATGTAGCCTATATTTTTGCAAGCGTAAATATTGTAAAAATATGAATATTAATTGGGTCTAGAACAGGTCGCGCACCGCTGCACAGAGCTAACGCGGGTTTGGCGGGTGTTCATTTCATACTCTGTGACAGCTTATTTAATGTATAAATTATACATTGTATTTAATGTATAAGGTACATGTACAACAAACTGGTAATGTCATAGTGGTATCGTGGCCTATACCTGTGGAGCAGTAGACAGCACACGCGGTGTTCATCTAATAAAAGATCTTCATATAGCTCTAGCAAACAAGCCTTTGCAGATTTGCTTTCAATTGACTGTAGATCCAAAGCCACGTCTTCATCGCTCTTGATGTTATCTGAGTGAACCGCTTCAGTCAGCGCGTGCGGCAGCCGGTGTTCTGACGATTTGTGCTACCCCCTCAGATTGTGCTACCTCCCATTAAAAAGATAGGTAGCACAAATCGATAGCGAAAAATGCTACCTTTCAGATTGTGCTACCAGCATCTTATTCATGTGGTTTGAGGCTTTTTTTAATGTCCATACCTACCCCTACCCTAAACCTACCCATCCACACCTACCCTTACCCTAAACTTACCCTTAAAACAATGCTAATATATTATTGGTAGCACAATCTGATAGGTAGCATGTTTCGTCGGTACACCGGCAGGGTGAACTGAACGAATCATTCAAACTGATTCGCGAACCGATTCACTGGTTTGCCAACTGGTTTGATAAAGCCTTTAAACAGAATCGACTCAAAAGAATGAATCATTCGTGAATGGGCATCGTTCATTGCCCAGAGAAAAGTAGACGGCGCGTTTGGAATAAACTGAAGCATTTTTAACTTGTATTTCATTAAGATACAGTAACGAGAGGAGCGTCGCCCACAGTAACGAAGTAAAAGTACCGTTTTTTCTCTAAAAATATACTTGAGTAAGAGTAAAAGTACCCATTTTAAAATCTACTCTAAAAGTATTAGTTACCCCAAAAATGTACTAAATGTAACGAAGTAAATGTAACTCGTTACTACCCACCTCTGGATTTGAAAGATGCCAGATCTTCTAATCCTGATAACTGATCTCTGGCTAATTTGGTTCTTCAAACGAGTTTGCAGATTTGATTAAAATATATATTGTCTAAGATTACTGCGTGTTCCCTGAAAAGGGCAGATGTATCGATACTCGAAACCACGATCAGCAATGCAGCGATTGGCTGGCTGCAAGACAGCAACGTAATGCCATCATATCATTAAAAAAGACACCTGACTGGGAGGGAGGGTGGGGATGGAAAGTTGAATTGATATGTGATATCATGTTGTTATTCAGGTTTGTAAATTGTTGGTAATAATAATAAAAAAAGACACCTTACGAAAAACTTGACAAATTTCTGGACTTTTATAAGGAAACAACCAAGCGAACAAAACTACATAAATGGTATAATAGATAAATGAAATGTGCAGTTTTTTTTTTTTTTTACATGATTCCCAATTATTTATATTCACGATTTCTAGTATTTATACAGGCTTTACATTTTTATTTCAATGTTGTAATTAGCAATTCATTAAATTTAATCTTTGAAACAGATTTGTTACGTGACAGCATTAATACAAGTTTCTTAAGGGTCAAGATCAAGTTATCTGCATCTCCTGCGCTCCATCAAGCCACATCCCATAATATCTGTCATCACTCAAATTAATGCACAGCTCAGATTAACTGTATAGCATGCGTGTAAGACTCCAATACAATTATAAAGTAATTATTTTATCATGAATTAATATTTCAATGTGTAAAACTGGCTGTCTATAGTATTATAGACTACACAACATTATTATATTATTTTTCAAATAATTTTTAAATTATTATTATTTTAAATTACTGTCCCTGGACCAGTAGGATACTCTTCTAATAAAGTAGCGGGACAGATTGTAAGTATCAATTCTGCTTAAAAAGATGCAATCTAACCCTGTTTACATGAAATAAGCTGCTCCCGAGCAGGTTTAAGCTTACGGACCTGTTGCTATGACAACAACTCCAGGATGAGCTTCGAAGAACCAACCAATCCAAGATCAAGCGAAATCGTCAACAATCTGCGTTAGCAAGGTACGAAGAACGGACCCCTGAAGGCTTTCCATTCTGAGGTGTTGAAACCACCATGTTTTGATGTTCACCATGTTCAGACAACACAGTAGTAGTGGTATATATAAATCACCTTGGTGGAGTTTGGTTGCTGCAAGTAAGGACATCTAGCAGATCTAGGGGGCTCGAGCCCCTGCCCTTTTAATCGACAACTCTAAAGTGCTCTTTCAGTCTGATCTAGGTGCCCCCAGAGCATGATTTCTACCGATGGGAACCCTCACTGCCCTTGACACACAATTTCTCACCTGCCCCTCCGGAGGTCTGTGCACGCTACTGGTTAGCATAGTTTTTACCTGTGTTTTGGTCATCAAAGTGTTTTTAATCATTATTATAATTATTATTTTAACAACATAGAAATCGAGATGGCAGATTTTACACGATCATTTAAATGTATACATGTATGCATTATTGCAAAATAATAATAATTATGATTAATTTTCGATGTGTGGAGTGTGCGCAGTCACAGTTTATTACATCTATTGCATCTGCAATTATTGCGCATCCTTTTGACAGGTGTTTTTATATTTAATGCTGTTTACTGCGAATTTTATTTAATAGTGCACTTTGTTTAGGTATAATGTGGGTTTATCGTTCAGAGATGTTGTTGATTGTTGTATTTATGGCCAAAGGGAATTATGCCATACCCTAGGTTTTTGTGAAACGCCGCCACTGATCTTGCTCACAAGTGACTAGAAATGTGAAAATATGCATTCTCCACTAAGGAGGGACCTTCTTTCTTGTGCACAAGGCACAAGGGTCCTCAGTCTAAGCTTTGAGCCTACATGTTTGGCCAGTTGGCAGTTCTCACCAAAATGGTTATCTACATCTTGTGATGAATATTGTCCTGCAGCCTAGAGTCATGCCCAATTGAAATCACACAAAATTGCATAAAATTGACTAATGGTGTTCAAGCCCATCTTATTTGGTGAGAACGGCGCCATTCTGCACTCCATCTGCAGAAAGAGGCAAACACTACTGACACTTCAAAAGGTAAAAAGACAAAAAGACTTTCAAAATACAGGGAAGCAGCAACAGTACAGGAACTCTCTCTGACGAGGAGACTATTAAAGTGGAAACAAAACTGCTTACCGCAAGCTCTTATCCCTTTCTCTTTCTCTTCATGCACACATAAAAACTACAACTGCCAAAGTGTGATTCATCTTGCTCTTTTGTTTACCACTAGCGCATGCTGATGATGTTTTATTCTTCTATAGTAACGTGTGTCGTAGCCTACGATTCAATAGGTGTCATCATCACAGTCTACATGCATGTCGTACCCAAGTTTATTAGATCCATGTGTGATCTGCAATGATCTTATAGGTCTGCTAAAATTGTGCAGTGTGTAGAAGGCTTAATAAATGCAGGCCTGAGATTACCTCCTGTCCCTCCTCATTATAAAAACTTTGGGAGCTGTAGTGGTGACTGCTCCGATCCTGAAGGAATGTCTGGTATAGGCCTGGGGTCTAATCTGGTACAAATACATAGCTGCTTCAGCTTGGAGGCGAAACCACGAGCTGATCATGGATTTCCCATCCGTTATAAGGAAGAGCAGTACCCTGGTGAAGGCTTCTAGACCAAAAGGATTTAGGTCAGCCACTTCTCTGCAAATTATTTGTTATTGAATATCCCACCAAAACCTATGGAGGGAGCTGCATCTATGAAGATTTAAAATGTTAAATGTGATTGATTGTTATTAAAGAAAAATATACGTTCCAATCAAGAAAAAGGCCCAAAAACAGCATATCAGACTGACAGCCAGCATTGAGAGAAATTAGATCTTGCAGGTCTGAAACTGGTTTGGATAAATATAATAATCTGGATATAAAAGTGCGATGAGGTCAAAAGTATGGAATGAATTTGAGACCAGTCTGGAAACCATGCAGGAGCCCAAAATAACAAAATGATTTGGATGCTTAGAAAGATTGTTAGAAAGTCCTTGTATGTTGATTGGAGTAGATGGGTCCCTGCAAACAAGCCTGCACGGGCCCACTTAAGGCTAGCCTAAGGGCCCCCAGTGGGCTACCAGCGCAGGGCCTCTGAGATTTTGCTCATTGGCAAAACGTTGGCCCCTTAGTGCTGGCCCTGCACGGGCAGCCCTCACTTAGCCCACACTATTAATCTACAACCCAGGTCCTGCTCAAACACACCTGACCCAACTAATTAGGATCTGAAGGAGCACTTGATAATTACAGAAAGGTTTGTTTAATCAGGGCTGGAACTGAACTCTGTAGGAAGGTAGATCTCCAGGAACAGGATGCACCCCTGATCTATAACAATACATCTGTTTCACTTTAAATACTATTCAGCTACTATAACTTAAGTATTTGGGAAAAACAGTTATTATACATCTGAAATGGATGTAGTCACCACATAACTAATGTCTATAGTAAACAATTTACAGTAGTTAAAGGGATTTCAAACCAATGGATTTATTAAATACAAAATATAAAACATTCAATTCAGGTTAATACAGCTACATATAGCCAAAAATGTTAATACACAAAAGTACAAAAAAAAACAAAGCGCCGTCACGACCATGGAGGTCGGTTTTGAACTGTTTGTCTGCCCTGAATCTGTCCGTCCTGTCACAACCACGGAGGTCGTTCCCCTATCCGCTGCGCTCCTGGTCATGGGAGTTGCTATTTGGTGTGTGTGGGCAGCACACACCGTCCCAAAACCTCTGGATTATCTTGTACTCCCGCCCAGCCTCCCTCTCCCACCTCCTCTCATATGTCCTATGTCATCTTCTGCCTCTTTGCCACTGCTTTCTGCCAGCCCCTCAGCTCACCCTCAGGCCACCATCAATGGTGTGGTATCGCCATGGGTCTGCCAGTCTCCATCAGCGTCGTGGCTGGAGGATCCCTTGTCTCCGCCTCCAGCCTCTGAGTCCCAGACTCCGCCTCGGCCCGTCAACCCAGCGGCTCCACCATGGCTCATAGATCCCTCATCTCCACCGTGGCCCGTTAGTCCACCAGCCCCGCCGGGCTCCCTCGTCCCGCTTGGTCAGTTGTTGACCATCCACCGCCTCGGGACTCCACTTCTCCGGCTGCGCCTCGTCCCTCCGTCCCTCCGGCTCTGTCAGGCTCCTCTTTCCCTCCGGCTCCACCTTGGTCCTCTGTCGCTCTGGCTCCACTGCGGCCTTCTGAATCCCCGTCTGCGCCTCGGTCGCCTGAGCCATCTTCTCCGCCTTGGCCTTCCAGATCCTCTGCATTACCCTGGCTCTACGGCTCTCCATCTCCGCTCCCTTCGTCATTCCCTGTTACCATCCCACTTCCACTCCTTTGTCCTCCTCCTAAGTCCCCTTCCATCCCACTGTTTTCTTTCTGCGGCGCGAGGTCGCGCCTTCTGAGGGGTGGGGCAATATGTCACACTATGACCTCTTAGTTTGTTTTCTCTCCTCATGTGTCCATTGACCTAATTTTCACTCATGTCTGATTGTCATTTGGTTCAGCTCTGTTTCATTAATTAGCCTCATTTGGTCTGTGCATTTAAGTTCCAGTCTGTTCAGTTTGTGTTGTCCGGTCTCGTCAATTGTTATGTGTGTTTCCTTCCTCCCTTGTGTTGATTATGCCTGTGTTTGGATTTATTAAAGACTTTTAACCTTCATCTTTGTGTTCATTCGTCTTCATCAAACACAGTAATGTGACCGTTATGCATAATAAAACTAGGCGTTGTAAGCTCCATATATGGTGATTTTTGGGAGAAGACGGGGTGGAGATGCACGTATGCACAGTCTTCCCCTGACTGGGATTTATAAAGGGATATTTGCGCAGGTTCTGGTGTACACATAGTTTTATAAATCTGAAAACTTTTGTGCGTAGGCAAAATCTAGCTTTTGTGCATCATAATGATTTTATTAGCAACATGCTCAATAATGGACCAAATGCGCAATAATGCTAAGCACTGGTTTTAAGTTTATTACATATTTTATTACAAGTTTTATTACATAAACATACTATAAAAATAAATGTGCTTACTGTCACGGTTATGCTCAGTTTAGTTCAGTTCCTGTCTGTTATGAGTTCTCATTAGTTGCCATGGTTTCTGATTAGTTAATCCTTGCACAGCTGTTCCTGTTTAGTTCCCTCATTTACCATGTGTGTATTTATACTGCTTATTCTGGTCTATCCTTTGTTGGTTATTGTTTAGTGTTATGTGTTGTACCACATCTGTGTTCTCAGTAAAGTTTTCTTGGAGGTATGAATCCATGTTTGTATTCCTCATTCCTCTACAACCCGTGACACTTACCTTTGTTGATGGCAGCATGTTTAGAATAACTCACAAAACAGTCCGTTGTGAAATGTGAAGAACTAACCAAAACTTTATCTTTCAGTCGCTCAGGCACATCATTAAAAATAAACTTCCGTCAAACATTTCTAATGCTTGGATCTTAAGGAAGGCCATGCAATGTTTTTGGAGCAGCAGTTTCTTTACATTCACTGACAAAGCAATGTCTGAGTTTGACGGTCTTACTCGACATCTTCATCCAATAGCTCCAGTGATTGATGGACAGACATGAGATGTTCAGAACACTACTCCTTGATTACATACAATGACACATGCTATGGGGCGTGTTGGGGAGAACCATGATGTCACAATTCTCCTCATTTCAAATCCGGCATTTCAGAAGGCTACAAAAGAATAATTTATATTTTAAAATGCGGAGTTAGTTAGTTTTTTTTATTGTAGAGTAATTGCAGATTACGTAAATTAAACAGTGCAGTACAGTACACTTTATTTCAGTACACTTAGTTCACTTCCATAATGTACTTAAAGTGCTCTATTTTCGAGCACTAATAATAATTCGTTACATTTATATAGCGCTTTTCTGGGTACTCAAAGCACTTTACATAGAAGGGGGGGATCTCCTCAACCACCACCTGGATGATGCGACGGCAGCCATATGGCGCCAGAACGCCCACCACACACCAGCTAATTGGTGGAGAGGAGACCATGATGGTCAGAGGCCAATGAGCAAATTTGGGATTTTTAATGACCACAAAGAGTCAGGACCTCAGTTTAACGTCTCATCCGAAGGATGGTGCTTGTTGACAGTATAGTGTCCCCGTCACTATACTGGGGCATTAGGACCCACACAGACCACAGGTTGAGCGCCCCCTGCTGGCCTCACTAACACCTCTTCCAACAGCAACCTAGTTTTCCCAGGAGGTCTCCCATCCAGGTACTGACCAGCTCAGCCCTGCTTAGCTTCAGTGAGTGACCAGTCTTGGGCTACAGGGTGATATGGCTGCTAATTTTGTGATACTTAAGATACCATTAAGAACAAGTGTACTCAACTGTGCTATTTTGGGACACCATGAATATGAACTAAAATGTGCTTTTAACAAACAGTACTTTCTCTGTAAAAAAAAACAAAAAAACAAAAGGTATTTAGTTACCCCTTGCAGTATAACTGAAACCATCTTTCAAACACTTTTAAATATACTCATCATTCATGGAAAATACACTTTTTAATTATTTTAAATATAAGAATAATGTATAATTAATATATACATAATTTATTTATAATGTATTGCCCACATATTTTTATAGATTAAATGATTAATTTCAAATTGTATTGTAATTATGTTAACATTCCCTTTATATGATACTTAACTACATGTCTATGGTGTCTTTAAATAGTACAATTAAGTACACTATTACTGTCATTAGAATAATCCAATCATGTGCTATTACAGTTTTTTATGATCGCTATGACAATTTTTTCAATACATTTAACAATTTTCCTAAACTCTTAACACAGTTAGCACAACATCCGTCTGTGTAGGCTATACAATTAACACGTCTTGTTGCTTTGACACAAAATGCATACAGTTAAAACAAATGTAAAATGCTTGAACTTCTTTTACACACAAGCTCAACCGAGACCAAAACAATGTAATTTTACTGCCAAATTTTCAAATGCTTTCACACTGTATGTCAGAACAGATAACATCATGTTCGAAAACTAGCTTAATAGGCTAAAGTCAAAGTGAACAGCTGTTCATATTGTGAATTGAAACACAAATATGTCCCCTGTATTTTATTCCATTTTTAATGAGAAACAGCTGATTGAAGTTATGCAAATATATAAATTACAGCTGATTCCCATCTAGGAAACACATTCAGGTGCTGCGGTTCTTTCAGTCACATGACCATATGAGATACAGTAAAAGGGGACCTCTCTGGGCTGATCTTGTGTGGAAAAGTGCACTCCTGCATAAATGTGAGATTTTAGATCTGCACCAAAGACTGGTACCAGAGAAAGGGAACAGTTGGGAGACCACTTGCCAATATATGTGATCACATGCAACAATGTGGCATTCCACCATTCCCAGTGCAGTCACAGACTGGTTTGACACCCATTCCAGAATTATGTCTCTTTTCCTTTCCCCTTACTCCCCTTTCTTCAACACCACTGAGGAGTTTTTCTGAGCCTGGAGATGGAAGGTGTTTGACCATTGTCCACAGGACCAAAGGTCCCTCCTGGATGCAATGGATGCTGCATGCCAAGACATCACAGCTGAACACTACCAGGAATGATAAGGCATACCAAAAGATTCTTCCCAAGATGCCTTGCCAGAGAAGATATCAGGTGTGATGTGAATGAGAACATGTGGCCAAACGCAGAAGACCAGGCAGATTAGATTACTTTTTTTTTCCCATTCAAAAATATTTTGTATTTTCTCATAATAAATGACAGCTATATTGCATATTTTTCATTTTATTGCATTCTTGTAATCTTTCTTGTTTTTCAAATGTCCTGTTGCAAATAAAGCCTTTACTGCAGCAATTCTGTCTCTGCCCCCCCCATGGGTCATTCAATTTTTGTATTGAATTTCTGCAGCAAAATAAACAAAATACATGCATTTACTAAACCCAACAAAACAAAATTGTAGAGAGACTTCAAAAGAAACTGTAGTGTAAAACACAATCTATGATCAATGCAATACTGTCTATTAAGGTCAGACCTGACACCTAAAATAATACAGTTTCTGTAATTCCGTCTGATGTTAGTGTTTTTATGATATTGTGCTGTGATTGACTAAATGTTCCTGTTGGAAGAGAACATGTGTTAGTGTTTTGGAATAATAATTTGATTTTGAGACATGTTTGCAGTGTTTTGGTAGATGTAGTGTATTATTGTAATTTGAAAATTAGTGTTGGAGTTTAGTTTGCAATGTGTGATTTTGAGCATCACTGTTTTGTCAATTGTGTGTTGTAGGTGTGTTGTTGCTTTAAGAGTTTAGGAAAATAGTTCGAAGTATTGAAAAAAATGTCATAGCATTTGTAAATAACTGTAGTGCATTTATAGTCACTTAAGCACAGTAACTATAGGGTTTTACTTAAGTAATACATTACTACTGTATCTTTCATGAAAATCCAAATAGAACTTTTTGATAGTATATATAAAAATCCACTAAACTTTTATGTAAAGTGATTGTAGCACACTTTTAAGCAATGCAGTTATAAAAAACTTCTAGTGCTTTTATCTGACTACACTTACAATTCATTTAAGTGTTAGTGCTAATTACCCCCGGTTTCATAGACAAGGCTTAAGCCTAGTCCAAGATTAAAATGCATGTTTGGGTTATTTCACCTGAAAGAAACTTGCACTGAGTGATCTTAAAATATGTCAGAGTCATTGTCACAAGATGCACACCAGTAATGTTTTTATCTAAGGCATATTTATAAAAGCTACTTAAATGTCCTAATTGAACTATGACCAAATCCTGGCTTAACCTAAACCCTGTCTGTGAAACCAGGCCTTAGTGTTTTTATAAGAAGTGTACTTAAGTAGCACAGTTGGGAAAATATACTTATAGCTATTACATTACTATTATATTTTAAATAAAATCTATTTAATTTAAACTTAGAATAACTATACAATAGTGTACTTACATTGAACTAATTTTAAAATCATTCAAAGCGCACTTTTAAGAAATACACTAATAAAAGTCCTCTGTATATTCTTGTGGTAGTATACTTTATTTCAATGCACTAAAAAGCTATTTAATATCAGTGGTATTTGGTATTCTTTTGCAATTGCACTGAAGTACTACTGAATTAGCAATAAACTTTTACTTAGTGTATTTATAGTGTATAACTTTTGCCATTTCATTTAGCACAAAAATAAGAACGCTTGTATTTAAGTATTTTTTAGTGCAATAAAGTACTCTTTAGTTTTACCTGGGGTTATTTGAGTGTATTTAAGCATGTTTTTTCACCCGCCGGGATAATAGCATATGTACTGTGTCACTGAAACATTAAAATTTCACAATTGAAAATCAGATCTTCAACAGAAATCATATACAAAACCCAATTCCATTCTTCTTTCACTATAAAATGAAACAGAAAAACTAGTAAATTAACATAAAATAGTAGATAATTGCAGGGGATTCCATCCAAAAATACACACAGCAGAAAGTATAATGAAGTGAGATCACCGCTCTTTCTATTATAGAGCTACTTCTGTTCCAGACACATGCTGATAATATTATATTTTTGTTTATTTAAGGGGGATGTTCTCATTCTGCAAAACATTGAATTGGGC
>CM049852.1:4918018-4928018 GCA_027422415.1 Schizothorax lantsangensis | reverse complement strand
GTTTTATTTATTTTTCCCTTTTTATTCGAAACATTCCCAAACGCATGAACTATATCATTCAATTATCTTGATTCTCACCTTTATAGGTTATGTTAGTAGTTGATCTATTTGGGCGATGGTCAAAGTAACCTAATAATGTAATCTATTAACTATGCACAAAAACCTGTTTACTTAAGTAACAGATATGGGTGTGATGCCATATTTTTAATGTGCCATTTCTTTATATTTAATGTGAATTTAACATTGAAAGTTACACACACCATGTTACAGCTCCCGGGGAGCAGGTGTGGGTTCGGTGTCTTGCTCAAGGACACCTCAGTCGTGGTATTGAAGGAGAGAGCGCTGGTTATTCACTCCCCCACCTACAATCCCTGCCGGACCTAAGATTCGAACCCACAACCTTTGGATTACGAGTCCGACTCTCTAACCATTAGGCCATAACTGCCCGTCCCTATGTGTTGAGTTTTGCTCAATATAATGTTAAGTGGCAGATCAGCAGGCTTAATGCAGTAGAATATCTAAAGAGATGTACTCGGTCCCAGACGAAACCTAAAATACTATGGAGGATGCAAAATAATAATTATAATATGACCGCGTGGTGAACCATATGAACCTAACTCATACGGTCTCCATGTTGGGAAGGTTACTTTAGAAATGTAATAGGTTACAGACTACAAGTTACCCTACTTAAAATGTAATAAGTAGTGTAACTATTCAATTACTTTATTAAAGTAATGTAACTGATTACATTTGATTACTTTTTGATTACTTTTCTACATTTCTAATGATTTCTGTTAATCATTTTCCAACATGTTAACCAGGCAGGCATATGAATGTGTCTTAGCAATGTGTGGACACAACCACCCTACAATGATAAAAATTCACTCCTTTTCTTATCCCCCAAAAACCTAAACAATCTCAATTATCAAGCCATTTTGATTTTGGAGTGAATAACCAGCACTCTCTTCCACCTTCAATACCACGACTGAGGTGAGACCCTTGAGCAAGACACCGAACCCCCAACTGCTGCCCGGGCGCCGCAGCAATATGGCTACCCACTGCCTCGGGGGGGGGGGGGGGGGGGTGTGTGTGTGTGTGTGTGTGTGTGTGTGAGAAAGTAAAAATGCAGAAAGTCTCCTGTAAGGGGTAGGTTTAGGTGTAGGGAGATAGAAAATACAGTTTGTACAGTATAAAACCATTACACCTATGGAGAGTCCTTGCAAGGATAGCTGACCTGTGTGTGTGTGTGTGTGTGTGTGTGTGTGTGTGTGTGTGTGTGTGTGTGTGTGTGTGTGAGAGAGAGAGAGAGAGTGAGTGAGTGTGTGTGTGTGTGTGTGTGCGTGTGTGTGTGTGTGCGTGTGTGTGTGTGTGTGTGTGTGTTGCGTGTGTGTGTGTGTGTGTGTGTGGTGTGTGTGCGTGTGTGTGTGTGTGTGTGTGTGTGTGTGTGTGTGTGTGAGAGTGTGTGTGTGCGTGTGTGTGTGTGTGTGTGTGTGTGAGAGAGTCTCCTGTAAGGGGTAGGTTTAGGTGTAGTGTGAAAATACAGTGTGTATAAAACCATTACACCTATGGAGTGTGTGTGTGTGTGTGTGTGTGTGTGTGTGTGTGTGTGTGTGTGTGTGTGTGTGCGCGTGTGTGTGTCTGTGTGTGTGAGAGAGAGAGAGAGAGAGTGTGCGTGTGTGTGTGTGTGTGTGTGTGTGTGTGTGTGTGTGTGTGTGTGTGTGTGTGTGTGTGTGTGTGTGTGTGTGCGTGTGTGTGCGTGTGTGTGTGTGTGTGTGTGAGAGTGTGTGTGTGTGTGCGTGTGTGTGTGTGTGCGTGCGTGTGCGTGTGCGTGTGCGTGTGCGTGCGTGTGTGTGTGTGTGTGTGTGTGGTGTGTGCGTGTGTGTGTGTGTGTGTGTGTGTGTGTGTGTGTGTGTGTGTGTGATGTGTGTGTGTGCTCTGCTCCTCTGTGCGTGTGTGTGTGACACATCAGCACTCATCAGATTCATTATTCTATCAGTTCAGAACACAGCACGTGCTTCTCTCTGAGTCAGAAACAGATTCTGTGTAATACTTTAATATGTGTTCATCAATAGTTAATTAAAAGATGATTGGTTTTTCTTATAGGAACTGGGCTGTAGCAGAACTATGATGTCAAGCAGATAACAGAGTGTTAAACATGAGCATCAGGGTAAATGTTGCACTGCAAACTGGAAATACAGAAGATGCCAGCTCATGTTTATATAATATACAGTCATATACAGTATACATACTTTATTTAATATTTGTGTTTGACTTTTCATGGTTTTGGATTTAAATGATTGAAATGTGTCAAACAGTACATAAGCTAGCAATTTGTATGAGCAACAAAGTTCACATAGTTTCAGCAACTTGTTACTAATTGGAATATTGAGCTCTGATTGGCCAATCTGTGTTATTTATAGTTTGTAAATCACACATAGAGAACTAATTTAATATGGGGTCAGTTGATGGTTATATAATACAGTGTATGGTTGTTTTGCATGCTCAGTTCAAGCGCTGTTCTCTGAGAGACAAGCTCTCAAACTCACTCCACACCGTCTGACCTCCAGCAAACTTTTGTTTGTTTGTTTTATTAATAGAGCACAACTAAAACAACACTGGGTTGACCGATGTGCTGTACAATAGCAACTCAAATAAAAACCATCACAGGAAGAAAAAGAGTAATAAAAAGCAAGTAAACCAAACAGCATAGAAAAGAAGGAGAGACACTTTAAGTCAATGTGTTGAGCCAAAGGCTTTCTTTAAAGAACCCAATGTAGGTAAAAGTCTACGATATAAAGGCAAGCTATTCCAACGCTTAGGGGCCACCACTGAAAATGCCCGGTCACCAGTTATAATCTGATCCTATACGTCTAAAATCATCTGGTTTGATGACCTTACATTCCTTTGAGGTTTGTGTACATGTAAGAGATCAGTTAAATAAGAGGGGGCCAGATTGTGTAAGACTTTAAGATAAGTAGTTTCAGATCGACCCTGTAGTGAACTGGAAGCCGATGTAAAGTAGCTTCAGTAGGTGTTATATGCTGGTGTTTAGTTGTAAGCGAGTTAACAGAGATTGACTCACACCTGCATATAGAGAATTACAGTACCAGTCTTATGAAAATAAAGGCATGAATGAGCTTTTCAAAATTGCTGGTTGACAGAAACGGTTTTACCTTAGCTAGTGATCTCAAATGAAAGAAACAAGACTTAACCACCGAGTTGATCTGTTTATCAAATTTCAGAGAGACATCAAACTGAACCCCGAGATCTTTAACTCAGAAGAGAGCCAAGTTCCCCAAATCAGAGAGGACTTGAGACTCATTACCTCGGTCTTACTTTCATTTAAATTAAAATAATTAGCTGACATCCATAGTTTAACTTCATGCAATCAATTTAGTAGAGATGTACGTTTGTATTTGCATCTCTAACGGTACAGTGAGTCAGAAGAATTACAGTAGACTCTTAAAAACAGAGCTTCTTACAATTCAGACCTTTAAAACAAACTAGTATGTCATGATAGGGTGCTTTTCCAGTCTGACCACTAGATGTCAGAAGCAGCACATTAGCTGTAAACTGAGAATACTCTGTGATGAAGTCTGTCTTGTGCTGCATCCCTATTCTCATACTATCCGTCCTAAATAGTATTCGAAAATAGAATTAGTATGTCCCAAATGATAGTATGTTTAAAAAAGTATGACAAAGATTCCCGGATGGTCTACTACTTCCGGTTAGAATCCGAACTGCAGATGGATGCAGACTCTAACGGCTAATATTGATTCGATTAGAACTACAAACACGCATAAAAAGTGTTAAAAAACTACAAACATGGCGGATATGCGCGATCGACGGACAGGTAGAGAAATGGATTTGAGTGATAAATAATCAATATCTAACCCGATTAAAAATATTTATTTAATGTTATCCACGTTATATTTAATCTGCAGCAACACTGTGAACTTTTATAATGATACGTTTGGTCGTTAACTTTGAAATGCATCATTATACAACACATGAGCAGAGTTCTCGGCATGAAAGACCCACGATCTGCTTCTTTATTTCTCTCATATACGGTAGAAAATCAAATTAAATGAAATGTGGATGATGTTAACTGTGACAAGATGATTGACAGCAGTTTAAACAGTTACAGGATGCTCGTAACTAAGCAACAGAGCGTCTGTTAAAGAAGCAGCTATGATGAAGTAGTATGTCCCAAAGCGTGCCTACTATTCTACTACATACTCAAAAGTATGTACTTCTTTCTTCACAAAAAGAGTGCATACTTTTAGGGCATAGTATAAGTAGGTGAATTGGGACGCAGCAATGGTGTGAAATCAGCTCTGTGTTACAATCGAGATACATCTGTCTCTGAAGGACACCTCGGACTGAAAACTCATGGTTCAGACTGAAGTGCTCAAAGCTGGTCACTTCTAAGAGCGCTTCAGAACGACGCTTTACAGTACAACAGCAGAGAAACTCCACTGTGAAGATCATTACATTTGGGGTTGTTTTTTTATTATATACTGTATATATACACTATATAGACAAAAGTATTGGCACCCCCTTCTTTAGAACAGAAAAAGGCACTTCCAAATCTGTGGAAACAACGATGGGAACATAATTCATGTATTTAAAAATTGTATTTCATCTCTGTTGCAACAGTTTTGGAAGTGTCTAAAATGACTGAACCCATATGTTCAAGTCATTGGTGTTTGGTGATGAGTTTTTGTCTCAAGGTCTGCATTTACAGTCACACCAGAGGTGTTAAACTGGGATTAGGACTTGGTTTTATGCAGACCAGTCAAGTTCTTCCACACTGACTGAATCAATCATTTTCTTTTTGAACCTTGTCTTATACACAGAGACATTGTCATGTTAGAATAGAAAAGAGTCCAAACTGTTGCTATAATATTAGAAGCACACAATTTCCTAGAATATCATTATATGCTTTAACATTAAGATTTGTACTCATAGAAATTACTAAAGTAGTCAAACCTGTTCATTAGAAGGGGTGCCAATACTTTTGGCAATATAGTGTAAATATATATATATATATAAAACAAACACGCACACACAATTTTGAATACAAAATATATATATAAAACAGAGTTGTGTCTGACATCTGGACATGCCTTGTATCTAATGTCATAGGGAGAGTAGGTAAGATGCATCTTGTATCTTGCCAACTGTACACTTTTTACTGCCATGTAAACATATATTTTAGAAACACACATTATTTTAAATAAAATATTAGCATAACAGATGTAATGGCTGTTACATCAAAGTAAATTGATCCAGGTCTAAGAAATATTTATGATGCATATAGGGGATTTAGCAACATAAACATCATTTAGCTAAATATTAGCCTGAATTGGTAAACAAGCTAGTTTTATTTATTTCCAAAATGGCATCTGTGGGGTAAACTGAGCCAGCATTTTAACTTACCCCACATAAAGCAAGTATAAACTGGTGATATTACACAACTGATTTAGTTTATCATATATATAAATATTATTTGTAGTTTATTTAATAGGGACAGTGTACAAGTGCAGCAAATCCTTCTCTGATAAGAACCAGAAGATGCTTTTCATCACATTATAATCAGATATATCTTTCCACCGGTAAATCACTAACGGCCGGTTCAACATTGCAGAAATTACCATGCCAACAATCTTTTGACCAAAATGTTTATTAGTGACATTTATTCCTTCATTCTAATTCAGCTTTTTATTTCATTTTACTTAACCCCTTAACTTCATCCCCATTTGTGAAAATTCACGAGAAAGTGCACTATCCAAACTTAGATTATTATAATTCATGAACGCTTTTGAATACAGACCTAAGGGTGGTCTCTTTTTAAAGAAGACAATTAGCAGATATTACAGAAGTGAAATCATTTAATAAAATTAAAGTATTAAAAAGTTATAGAAGTTTAAATTTACTGTAAAGAAAATGTATTATACCATTTTTTTTATTTTATATAAGATAAATATAAAAAAATTGTTAAAAATCCAAAATTGCTATAAAATTAAAGCCATATGTCTATATAAGTTGTGTTCCAAATTTGAAGTTGATATAAAAAAAATTGAGGTTCAAATGCAATTTTGTTTATGCGTTATACCACAAACAGCCACCGGGTGCATCCAAACTCCAATGAATTATTGATGCATTTCTGTCACAAATCTATCAGTTTCTGTCTCAATATTACATCTATAACAAAATAACCACCAAATATGAAATCTTGAGACTCATACCTTTCCAACGATATGTATTTTGTCAAGATTATAAAAAGTTTTGACTCTAAAAGACCGAGGGGGCTTGGCGTCACGGCATCTTTGTTTCCAGACGGAACGTTAAAGAACGTGACACACACGTCTCCCGGAAATCCTGTATAATTCAACCAATCCGATGACGACTTCGACACTCCTGAAGTTTTTCCAGAAAAGTGTGCCATATGCATCAGACATTTAGCCAACGGTCCGTGGGCGTGACGTCTGAGGCTGAGACTCTTTGGAGTGATAGAAGCTGTTTGTTCGTAGATAAGATCCCTGAAGCTGCAGAGACTAAAGTCTCAAAACCAAAGAGATATTCTTTATAAAAGTTAAGACTCTGCCACGTCCTCCTAAAACGGCTCATTCAAACACGCCCCCACATGTCTACGTCATGATGTGGATAGAGAGAGAGAGAGAGACAGGGTCACAGCACGTCAGCTATCGGCTTGTGTGCAAACCAAGCGGCAACCTCCCGCTCTCTCTCTTGAAACCAACACGGAAGTGACTTAAACTGTAATTCATCAACTGGCCGCTAGAGGCTGGCTGCAAAAGCCATGTTAAAATGCCCAACTTTACAGCAGAAAAAAATATGTTTACAGCCTGGTTCAAAAAATTGTTTTGGTCTATATAGCTAATTTTACCCTTCGTGACAACTGTGAGGAGGGTGCATTTTTTTATAACTCATCCGTTTAAATTATATCAAGCCTTAAAGTTCTGCATAATTAAGGGCGTGGCCACTTGAGTGACAGGTGGATTGCCGCTGCTGTCACCACTGTTTCAGCAACCAGCTCCACCCACATCCCGCCTTTTTGCCCATTTTCAATTATCCGGGAGTGACGCGCAGCCAAGATGGCGACGGCCATCTCCGCCCACTTTGAGCTTCAAAAATGCTCTTCAGGAACCTACAGGGTGACGTCACGGACACTACGTCCATTTTTTTTTACAGTCTATGGTGCAAACACATACGAGCTTCATCACTGTGTCTGTCACGTGACTCTGTTCCCCTCTCGGGCTTGAACTGATGGTAAAACTAAGGACATTATTAACTGTCTTCACTATTATTTTGAAAGCTGAAGCTCGCGATTATGGAAAGGGGCGATACATTTCTGACGAGTGCTTGTGGTGTTCGGCCAATCACAATGCACTGTGCCAGTTGGCCAATCAGAGCAGACTGCGCTTGTCCGAAAGGAGGGGCTTTGGGGACCTACAATAATGTACAGTATTTGAAAAATAATGTGTTTTTTGAACATTAAAGCATGTCAACATATCCTGTTACACCAAATACATAAAATAATGATGTTTAAAAAGCATCATATGACTTTAATATTTCACATGGGTTTGAATCAGATCAGTTTACACTCAGATGGTGCATCTTACCCACTGACTTGGGTCAACTTACCCCCACCCTGGGGCAAACTGAGCCACAGAAACACTTTTTTTAATAAGAAGCCATATTTTTAGAACCCTTTGTCATAGATACATTCTGATCATTTAAAATGATAGGAAACATCCTGAAATTACTTTAGATACTCTCATTGTACTTCTGCATCATTTCTCCTTATCTTGAGGACCACATAAGTAAAAAATGGCTCATTTTACCCTACTGTGTTTTTATATAAAATGATGGAAAATAACTGTTGCAGTGCTGCAAAACTACTAACTTTTCTCACTACAAGAATAGCAATGTACAAAGAATTGCAAGATAGTCATTACTTTTATAAATAATTGCAACTGCAATTATTTATAAGCATTATATTGCAAATATTTTTCTATTAATCTGTTAGTCTGCATAGCTTGAACATCTATTTGAGAAATTATATTATTCTCCCTTTCTCTCATTTATGCTGTCACTCCTGAAACTTTGCTGCTTGTACAGGGTATATATAAGCAGCACGAAAAACTAAACTTTTATTCAAATTATGAACAGATTAGAATGTGCAAATAGCCATTGCTTTAAAATCACTAAAAATGTGTCACTTACTTCAGTTCATCGCGATCTCAGAAAGTTCCTTTATAATTAATGAATCTCTTATTTACATCGTGTTACCGAGAGATGATTTGCAAGCGTGCAGGAAAAAGAAGTCCAGCGCTTAGAGGTGAGTGAACGTAATAGCCAATCACAGGTGTTCACGAAATCAACAGATATGTCTGTGATTGGCTACACTGCTCAGCGCTACGAAAACACGTAAAGAATCTCGACGCTTTCCAGAGCGCAAACACAAATGCGCACAGGAGCCTTTACCAAATTTGTTTTGCCAGTATCCTATTATTATATTTTTAATTGCAGGAGGTTTTGATTGTGTGAGAAAGTGATGCTGTTTTATGTCTGATGATGTGTTTGATTACATGTGAAGCATCTGTTGTTTCGGTTTCTTCTTCACTTGTGTTTGTTATTAATTCTGTACAGAAGATGTGTACTAGCGCCCCCTACCGTATAACAATGAAAACACAGACAAGTATAGCTCAAATATATTTAGACTTTTTCCTAAGTATGTCAAGTACACTTAAATGTCATTTTAAGTGTATTTCTGTGAAGTACATAAAAAGTAGACTAAAAGTATACTTTCCTATTTTTTAGTTTAAACGAAGTTTACTAATAGCACACTTGAATAAGCTTCTTTGTCGTAAGGGCTATCTAAGAAGCTTGAGCTGATGTGCTACAGTTCAGAAAGATGTGACTGTTCTAAGCCCTGAGTGGAATTCATCTGCTCAGTGAAGTAACTGTGTTTCTCCTGTAGTGTATTCATCTCTCTCATCACTAGCTGCTGTGTAGTGTGACACCTGTCACCTGAGAAGAGGAGCGTATGTTTTCAGATCAGATTTAAAGCAGCAGCAGGTGAATTATCACAGCAGCACTCCATCAACACTGTAAAAAGTGATAAGTTGACTTAACTTAAAAAACTTGATGAAACCCGTTCCCTTAACATTACTACTTAATTATAAGTAAATAATAATAATAAAAAAGTTAAGTGACAATTGACAATTCACTTAACTTATACTTTTTTATTATTAATTACTTAAAAATTTTAAGGCAACGGATTTCCTACATTTTTTTAAGTTAAGTCAACTTATCATTTTTACAGTGATAAGAAGCCTATTTATGAAATATTGTGTGTCATCAAGCAGCATTATTTTTTAAGTTAAGTCAACTTATCACTTTTTACAGTGCATCAACACTCTGCATAACTATAAATCTACATGAAGAAAAAATCTGTAAAATCAGTTCACATTTAGTGATGTACGGACACATTTATTTACATACTTACCTACAGTAGGCTCACTAGAGAGAGATACAGCCTGTGAATTCTATGTGTGCGACATATTCATAAGAGACAGTCTTGAACATGTGGTGTGGATTTAGACTGAGATATCATGTGACACAGCAGAACAAAGTATCAAAATTAAGACCAACTATTTTTACAAAAATGATTGTATTCGTAATAGAAATCGGTAGAATGCTGATTATATGAGCCTACAATTCAAGATATGAGGGCAAAAAATAGCTCAATAAACAATAAGTTAATATTGTGTTACATTTTAGATACAATATTGGATCACACTTTATATTAAATGGTCTTAACTACTATGTACTTGCATCAAATAAATAAGTAGAATGTACTTATTGTGTTCATATTGTATTGCAGAACACTTCTGCTGTTATTGAGGTGGATACGGGTAGGTTAGGGACAGGTTAAGTGTATGGGTCGGTTTAAGGGTGGGTTAAGGTGTAA
>CM049852.1:4880518-4913018 GCA_027422415.1 Schizothorax lantsangensis | reverse complement strand
CATGAACGAAATGAGGATGAGTGAATTATGGAATTGATATCATGTATGTATGTTTATTTATTAATATTTTTCATTTCACATCATGACTCAAAGACGGGTGATTTCAATGATACCTGAGACAATCCATGTGTTGTGAGAATATGGACATGAAGAAGATGAGCATATACGAAAAATATAAACATATTAAAAAAATATATATGCCAAAAAGATTTGGGTATTAAAAATATTTTAAAAAGTAGCTTAAAAAAGGTTATGCGCCTTATGAATATATATATTGAATTAAAGTAAGCTATGGAATAAAATAATAAAACAATCTATTATTGTTCTGTCCCCTGCTGTAATTGAATATACTTTATTTGTTTATTATTTATGTATTTATTGCTATATTAGTTTTAGCATCTAATTAGTTGGAAGAGCCCCATAAATCCAGTGATTGAAAAACAAAACAAGAAAATAAATATAATAGCGTTTTGTAGCTATATTTCAAATAAAATAAAATAGACTATTTATTAAATTAATCTCATTTAATTAAACAAATTATAATTAGATTAAATAAAGTTACATAAAAAGCATAAAAATAAACCGCACGGCTTATTCAAATAATATATGATCATAATATCGTATCATTCAGTGCAGCGAACAAGTGTTAACTTCATTTTCAATGAATTAGATAGAGTTACAATAGAAGTAACACAACAGATGAAACAAACTGACTGCAGCGAAAACACAACATCATATCTAGCCTATATAGGCCTAATCATTTAATGCGATGATATGTAGAGGCTATTGATCATTTAATAATAATACAAAATCAATTTCCAATGGCACGCGCTGCATGCATATTCAGAGTGTGCAAAATAACCCCCCGAAATATCGCTAACGATGCAACATGACAAATATTAATAATGATAGCCTAATAATGATTTATAATCCTATTATAATGACTGTTTACAGTGCAAGCTCACATCACGTGTCTATCACGCAGTTATGCATATATTAATTAATTCGGCGCTATCATATTCAGGATTCGTCACGCGCTAGATTATATAAGAGCAACATTTCTATTGTGAAGTGCAGGAACACACAAACAAGGAGTTTAAAACAGGCTAAAAATGTAACTCCATATTCCATAATAATAATTCGCTGCTCTCTAACCTCAACCTCCATTCAACAAGCAAACACTGGTCATCTTATGATCCATATCGCGTGTAATAACATCTGAGCCTCTTCTATTAATCTGTCTTTTACATCTCTCAAGTCTTTTCTTATACCACTAGCAACATTATTTGTGTTATGCTACCATATTCAACAATTATTTAAAGATTTCAGTGCCTCAAAATGAAAATGTTTGCCAATAGCCTTCTTTAAAAAAAAAAAAAAAACAGAGATCTTAATGAATTTTCTGGCTTTAGTTCAGCATGTCTGGACCTGACAGTTTTACTCAATCTACTTCGCACTGGTTTTAGAAACCTTTCACACCATGAATGTTCATTGTGCCGAACAAGCAGCTGCTCAGTCATTAAACTACACTACAACAGTGTGGAAGTTAAGATTGTGTGATTTGTGTTATTGAGAGACTCAAATCTGACATCTTAAGACTGAGATATGATATGAAATCACTTGCATAGAACATATACCCAGGTCTTTATACGGTCTCTCTGTCTATATCTGTTAGCTAATGTAAGTGAAGCGTTTGAATGTATTTATCTGTGGAAGACACCACCAGCTCTGAAGAGACTGTGCTCTGCTCTGTCCAGCATGATCAGCACTGATCAGATCACACAGGTCTTTATGTGTCCAGTTCTCCCTCTTCAGGTCATTCAGTAGCTCCTCAGCGTGTGCGGAGAGGCTGTAGATGACCTTGAGAGAGGAGCAGAGCGCATGCGCAGCACTAATAACCTGCACGGATCACTGGCACTGGAAGTCACTTCTCATTACTCTTATCTTCTCCTGGCTCCGGGTTCATGAGCTCATCCCAGACAGACTCGGCTTCATGTGTGCAGAGATCATTTTAGGTAGACATGGCTGGTTAAGCTAAAATGGGCTGCATAGACACACACTTTTAGACAGAAATTGAGGGTAAAAATAGGCCTAGATATGTATCCATACAAAATCATAACAATCTTTTAAAAAAAATTGCATTGCAGACAGTATGGCAGGAGGACAAGAAAAGAAAGGAAACAGAGAGATGAGAAGAGAGAAGAGAAAGACAGATGTCAGTAAAACAGGCTGCATGCACACACACTTTTACACAGAAACTAAGGGAGAAAATAGGTTTATAGGCCTACTGTAGATATGTATTCATACAAAATCTTAACAGTCTTTAAAAAAAATACACATGCACACAAAATACACACAGAAACACACACCTATACAACATGATCAGTTCATTTTTACATTGCATTGTTTAATTAAATATTCATTCAACTTTCTATTTAATGAAATACATTTATGGTGTTGCTATGGCACAATAAAGACTGTTAAAAATAACCTTAAATAATAATAATAAAAAAACTTTAAAAAAAAACTGATTTAAGCTGAAATAACCTGTGTTGTTCTCTTTTTATATCGGCCCATTTTACCTGAATGTTGTGCCGTGGCTCGAGAACGTACCTGCTGATACTCTAACTCTCATCATTTTAAAACTTTTATACTTTTTCACATTTCAAAAATATAAATATATTTACGAGACCCATGCTAATTTATAAGAATATCATTAGATCGCATGCATAGCTTATTTGATGGTATTATAAGTCATTTACCAAAACGTGGCCCATTCTAGCTGACTTCACCCTACTAATAATTACACTAAAAATCACATTTAGAATTGTGAGAGATTTTGGTCTACAGTGTATTGTGTAAATCACACAGCTGACACTAGAATTTAAAACAGAAATAATTATTAACAAAAAAGTGCTTGATTTCAACGTGCATGATTTTTATGATTTCTAGCAGAAATTCAATTATGACGTAATATATAGAACGTGGAACCTAATAACGTGTTGTTCATTATGAATAACATTGACTAATAAAAGACTAAAATTAGCATAGGGCAAAATTACTTTTCTTCCATAAACATATATTGATGTGAATTTTGAGACATGCATTTTTCTGATAAAAAGTCAGAAATGCAAAACTAGAAACTGAGTTGTTTTATATGACCGTCTTTAGAATGATTCCGTGTTCTATTTCTGTATTTATATACATTTCATCTGTAAAACAAGTTAAAGAAAGGTATGCTTGCTTTATAATGACTAAAACATGCTGCATGTGTTGTTGAAATAATAAAAGCATTTGCTTTTATTTATTATTTTTCAAATAATGGAAATTTGCAGAAAATATCTCATGCAATCTTAGTATTAAAATGTCCCACTTTATATTAGGTGGCCTTAACTACTATGAACTTACATCAAATAATAAGTAGAATGTACTTATTGTGTTCATATTGTATTGCAAAACACTTCTGCTGCTATTGAGGTGGATACGGGTAGGTTAGGGACTGGTTAACTGGTATGGGTAGGTTTAAGCGTGGGTTAAGGTGTAAGGGATGGTCAACAGTGTAATTATAAATGTAATTACAGAAATTAATTACAGATGTAACTACATGCAGGTATTTTAAAAAATATAAGTACAATGTAAAAACATGTATGTACACAATAAGTGCATTGTATCAAATTATTAATTTAAATGTAAGTACATAGTAGTTAAGACAACTTAATATAAAGTGGGACCAAATATAGTATTTAAAATGTAAGTAGTTAAGGCCATATAAAGTGCAGAGACCAAATATGCAATTAATATGAATGCAAAATAAGTCTATGAAAGATTTAAATAATAATAATAATTATGTAATAAATTCAATTCAGATCCTAGACACAAGCGCACACGAGTGAAAACCTTCTCTATAGATCACTGCAACAGTGCAGTGTAATATCCACTGATAAACACACACACACACACACACACACACACACACACACACACACACACACACACACACACACACACACACACACACACACACACACACACACACACACACACACACACACACACACACACACACACACACACACACACACACACACACACACTCTCTCTCTCTCACACACACACACACACACACACACACACACACACACACACACACACACACACACGATTCAACCCAGTTAACACACTATATGTAGATTCAGTTGCACACAGAGTACATGACAACACAATAAGGACTGAAACACACAGCATCAGGACAGAGAGAGTAATGTGCTGAGGACAGAAGCATCTTCACATGCGATCAAAACAGCCTGTGCTTCGGGTGATCTCTGTCCTCTGCAGTGTTGTGCAGTAACTAGTTACTGTAACTTAGTTACTGTAATAATATTACTTTTTGCAGTAACTAGTAGTGTAACAATAAGATTTCAGTAATATTACAGTTATCATCCATAAAACAGCTTAGTTACTTTTGATGCTCGACCCGCTGATTAAAAATCAAATAATCAAATAATTCCTAGATTTATGTTCATAATTTTCACGACTCACACATGCATGTGATGTCCCCAGTGCAGCAGACGAGCTTGAAATATGGAAAAGATTACATTCAGCAGATATAAATATTGCATTATATTGATTTTGTCAGGAAAAAAGATGATCTGAACACTGTTGTGTATTACTTTACTCTGGCTTTACATCCCTCTGATCATTATATTACTATAATTATAATCTTTTTGGAAAATTAAACAGTTTCTTACAAACTTATGTGATTTGATCAAATACATAACAAAATATAATCATATATGTGTAACGGAGAAATTACAATTAGCTTCAAGCTACACATTAATGAGATTAATACAACACTTCTGCTTGAATGTCACTGTTAATCACTATTGAGTGTTTGTAATAACTAATAATGTGGATTCTGTTCAAATGATGAGGCAGAAATATGTTATTAGTAACATTTATGTGGAAGATACACAGTTACAACTTCTGTGTGGCGTGAAGAAACAGTAATGTAACTAGTAGTGTAACTAATTACTGTTGCCAGAAAGTAATAAGTAAAGTAACAATATTACTTTTGAAAGGAGTAACTAGTAATGAGTAATATATTACATTCTTTGAGTAACTAGCCCAACACTGGTCTTCTGACACAATAATTTGAGAAATATTAACTGTAGTAAAAGTGACAATTAAACCCACGCTACTGTATTTCTTATTCATTGGACACAGATCAAGAACCTTTATTTAATATCAAATTTAGGATCAATAAAATTGCGCTGCAATGTCCAAACTCTATTAATGAATCAGGTCTTCTGATGGCTGATTTCAGTAAATACAGTACGGCATCAGACTCACTACAATATATCACATTTTTTCACATGATTTACAATCAAATGGCGTTTTGGTTGTAGATGCATGGAGTGGAAGTTGGATTGATGTTCTCAATGGCATGCTTTTGCACATCTAAAAGACTATTAGACGTGGTTTGGCTGAATTATCCAGTTCTCAACTCAAGTTCTTATGGTCAAGTCATTCATGTCAGTGTTTTAGCCAGACGTCGTCTCCTCACACAGCAACAGAAGAAGCTCCTTCAAAACCATTTCCACGTGTTAACTCTGGCCTTTGAATGGGCTCCACTGGAATAGTTGAGAGTATTTTACACTCTTATCCCGCTGGTCGCCAATCACCAACCCATATGAAGATGATTCCACTCTTTACTCACATTGCATCCCAGTTTCCAGAAAGACTTTATGAGACAGGCTTCAGATGTTATTCCTGAACACTGTGCTCTTAAAGTGACGGCGCCTCAATAAAACACAATAGAACTGGAGTCCACAAGATCTTGTTATCCTAAAACACAATACTTCACCGAGCGCAGAAATAGTGCTCACAGATCTCAAGAAGAGTCTCTCACTTACCTCCAGATGAGATGTGATTAGAGTCTGTTTCTGTGGTTTATCTGATCTGATCAGTTTTTGGAGGACAGTGAGACTTTGTAAATGCTCTAGTCTGAACTGTGATTGTAAATGCTCACAGAACAGCGTGGAGTGTATTTCAGGTGTGCTGTGAAGGGCTGTCAGTAGCCCTGGTGTGCCTGACGAATCGTGAAGTAATCAGGGTAACGACAGCGCTGTGTGTTTGACCTTTGCCTCCTGCCCAGCGCTCGTGAAGAGGTTAAGCAAACAGAGATGTTGTGTGACAGTAATCTCTGTTACACGGACACAGAACGTTAATGTTCACGTCATTGAAGGTTTGGGTCCATCCATCACGGCAAACGGGAGAAAAACAAACCCTTGTGAAACAATAATAATAAAACAAACAAAAACTGATATAGATACTAGAGGTGGCATGATACATGTATTCGTACCGAACCGTCACGGTAAGGGCATCTCAGTTCACAAATCCAAATATTCCATAATATTTCCATATTTGCGATGTATATTTGCTAAACTATTATTTATTATGTAAGTTATAGGCTTTGTACTTCAGTCGCGTTCCAACGGTGACACAGAAGCAGGCGCTGACGTTTGTATTTTATTTTGATAAAGTAGCAACTTTAGCAATGCTGGAGCTGATGTGTGTGTGTGTGTGTGTGTGTGTGTACACTCACAATGAAAACAAAACATTGTGCTTTTATAAAATAAAGAAAACAAATAGGATGTTGCTTTCTGCCATTTGAGTTTCCTTTCTGTGAACAAATTAAGCGTGACACAAAAATGAACTGAAACTCAGCATATATAGGCTATGCTACGCAGGGGCGTCATGCACTCATTATTTTTTCAGGGGGCACAGTGGGGGGGGGGTCGTCATGTGACACACAGCAGCCCCAATAACACTTATGTTCTTATGTTATAAAAAAATTGTTACGTGCCCCCTTACTTTGAATGGGCATGACGCCTCTGATGTTACGTGTCGTGGTATTTTCTCCCTTGTTTATCTGTTAACTAAATCAAATATATTTCAAGAATTTATTCCTTGTATGTATATATGTTCTGCAGATTATATATATAATGTAATATAATATTTAGTATTACTACTGTAGCCTACTACTCTCTGTTCAAAATAGATGAAAAGAAACCGAGCATAGTAGATTTGTTGTTTTTTTTCCTGTTGTACCGAAATCGTACCGAACCGTGACCCCCGAACCGAGGTACGTACCGAACCGTGCCATCTGTGTACCGTGCCACCCCTAATAAATACTGTAGAACCGTAGCTGCGGCCCGCATCCGGACCCTTCACAGACCGTCTCTTTCAGCACAATTAACCCTCTCCTGAACATCATCTCAGTCAAACCAGTCCAGCATCTCCTGACCAGGTTTCAAATTACAGTAACTATTTTACAGTAACACTATTTTAATCCTAAAAATATCTGAGTCTCACTGCGGGTGTTAATTTGTTTAAAATATTTCAAATGATAATAGGTTTCCCCCTAAACTACATTTTAGATGCATAAATAAGGAAAACACATTAAATGTGTCACTAAATACAACTACTGAAGCCTTTTATTTGTTTAAATTCTTTATATATATACGTATATATGGGTCATTCCTGGGATTAGGTAACATTTCATCTTGGAATATACTTTTTTAATTTTCAATTACATGTGATTCATTTTCTATATACCCCACATCATTAGGCACATATCTACGACGGCGTTTTAGTGGCATGTTAAAAAAAAACATTTATTCTCGTAGCATTTCGACTTTATTCTCGAAATATTACGACTTTAATCTCGTAATTTTAGATTTTTTTATTTTTTAACGTGGCACTAAAACGCCGTCGTACATATCAAACCTAAAAAAAAAAAATAATAATAATATTTTTGCAATTCAGGCATTAAAGATAATTTTCAGTTTTTTTTTTTTTTTCAGATTTGGACACCTTTTTTTCTCAACCCTGTAATGGATAAAATGAGATTTGATTAAAAAGGATTTTACACAGTAATAAAACAAACATCTACCTACTGCTCATATGTCCCTCATAGCAATTTAATGATAACATTTATCATAATTTTCACATTTTTATAGGACTGAAGCTAAAAACACACAAATTGTGTGTGTTTATAGTCTCCTTATTTTTGTAAAATATATATTTTTAATTTAGAAATTTAACCACAATGTTATTGTTTTAGTTGGTAATCAGCAAGAAATGCTTTCATTCTTAATTGTCTTCCCTACATTTGTCCAAAAATATTAATGTGACAAGGTGTGACGGGGTTGAAGACTGTAACACATTTGAAGGGATACATTGCCTTCAATTTTAATTTATGGTTTTGTTTCTCTCTCATATTGTCCCCTTGTTTCTGGGTCATATCTGCATGCCCAACATTGTCTCTCTGCTGCAAACGTGGGAGCAATTTCTGATGAATGATGCTTATCAAAGTTTAAGAATTTAAAAATTCTATTTATTACAAAAATATGAGTTGTCATGATCTTGGTAAGTATGTATTTGCTGAAACCATGACTGTGTTATATATTTATTTTAATTAAAATTCTTAATAAATGACATAACTCAACCCTGTTGAGTGTGACGGGGTTGTGGTTTTTCACTCCATATATAAAGCAATAAAATAAGTACATTGTTTATACTTATGGATTAAAATAAAATGTTGAAAAATGATAATTTTCCATATTAATTTTATGTGACGGGGTTGAGCTGTTTAAGCTTGATAGTACCCTCCCCGACTATAATACGCCTCAAAAATATGAATGAAAAGTATACTAACTATTTTCTGCACTATTAAAGAGACCTGAATGATGTAATTTCTGGTAAACGATGTCATGTGTGGAGACTAAATTATTACAGGCATAGAATTGTTAGTGTGACGGGGCTGAGTTCAGACTGAGGGACATATCTTTAAAGTCTGTTTTTTTATAAAATATCTGGCATTTCTTTTTCTTTTTTTTTGAAAAAGAAACACAAATAAATGCTTACATTGTTGCCAAAAATTATACAGACACTATGCGCATTTTGTTAATAATTTACAGTACAAAAGTACAAAGTACATTAAAAATACAAACTCAGTGAAGTGCCTCATGGACATGACAAAATGCTTGGTTTAAGATAGATATAAGATATAAGACATTATTTTATGCTAAATATTTTTTTTAAATGCAATACATTTTTTTATTCATCATAATAGGCATAAGTATAGTGAAAAGCTTCTAACAATTCATTTCAGTGAACCATCACTTTAGAAACTCTGGGGGACTGTATATATATACACACAGAGGATCATTTCATAAACATAAGAGACTATTTTTGTAGAATAGCAAATATTTTAAAGAGCACTAAATTACAATTGATCTGTTCTAAATCACACAACATGCATTTCCATTATTTCATGAGCATTAGAGCACAATATTGATTTCTGTTCAGGTTCATGTAGCTTTACATATTAGCAGCTACAGTCTTTAATGGTAACATGGGAACAATTAGTCATTAATTAAGCCCAATTCACCATAAACGGTGACTTACGTCTCACATAGTTTCTGATTCATCCTTCACATACTAGTAATCTATAAATGATGCTTTCGCACCAGATACTGTATAATCACTGTACTCCATCCAGAGTCAGTTATTGTATCTGAACATTATTTTTTTAAAGGTTTGCCTTCAGCGTTTTTATTTTCCAAAAAATTTTGCAGTGCATAACATTTCATTCTGTGTCATGTTTTTGTCATGAACTTTCAGACATTACTGCACGTAACACTCTGGTTGAATGCAGTGTTACCCTCAGTTTTAACCAGAAATCTGTGCATTTAATAGATGTACACCTGCAAACAGTGGCTACATTTAATCCTCACAGAGAGAGATGAAGAGAAACGTAAAACCTGTCAGTTTCAGGCTGAAGATTACATGAACCTCTACAAACAGAGCTGATCCCTAATGTTTGCAAATATTTCCCTGAAGAGCCACGTTTCAAAGCATTCATTTCTCATTGCTAGCTTTAGACCATCACATTTCTCTGCACGTGATGAGGGTTTCATCATCTCACTGCATGCATGTCCCTCCTGTACGAGTGCATTTGATTTACCTTTGCCTGCATTGTGATGGTCCGCTTGTGAAAGATAATTCTCTAGTCTCGCTGCTTTCAGATGTTAAGTGGGAAGGCCACATGATCTCCTCATTATCATTCCTGTAAGCTTTTCCATCTGTCGGGTCTCTGCCAGACCAGCAGCATCCATCACCAGATTCACCGGACTGCCATTAACTGATGCAGAACTACACATTTACATACACTTCAATGAAATATTTCACAGTATATCAGGAGAAAACTCATTTGGCGTCAAGAATAAACATATGTTTGAAAAGCCAAAACCTTTCTGACTGTTTTGCAGTGATGTATTCACTTTAAAAACACAGCTGCAGTGCTTTGGGAATATATATCAGTCGTGTCTTATTAACCATATGGTTTAGACAGAAACAGGTTTCTCTTACAGTTTTGATCTGTATTTAATAATCACATGTAGTGTGGTCGTGCAGAATGTGTGCTTTGTAGGTGCTGGTGAGCAGCCGGTATGTTGGTAACAGATGTGTAATATAATGGGCAACTGATAATAGTTAATAGTGAGATTTGGTCCCTACACTGAAGTGTTATCGAACACTCTTATCTTTTTTTCTTTAGACAACACAAAAGAAACTTGAATTTTTTCTTACAAATCAATGTAAATAAGCTGCTGAAGACTTTTTATGAGTTCCAAATTCAGTAAAAACTCAACTCGGGAGCATATTTTAAATTTTATAATTAAGATATAATTTTTTTGCAGTAAAAATAAAAGTCAGACAGATACAGGACACGTTCACTATTGAGAAAGTGCAATAAAGGCTGTGCAAAACAGACCGCTACATCTTCAGACAGGTTCTTTACATTAAAATACATGGCGTATTCAAAATGCAATAGTGTGTCCTAACTTCTCAATGAAAACAGTGTGCTTGCTTATTATGATTATTACAGAATTATTATTTCTGTAGCTGATCTGAGCCTATGGCTTGATACTGTTAAGTGCTTTGACTCAATCTGTATTGTTAAAAGCGCTATATAAATAAAGGTGACTTGACTTGACATATATACAGCTCAATAATTTAGAATGTAATAAGGAGGCTTTTTAAATTATTATTATTTTTAAAGAGAATCCACTGTGATTTATTACAAAGCATAGCAAACAGTTATCTATTCAAAATAGTCATTATGTCCCAAACTTAATGTTGCTCTTAAACTTAATGTACCCTTACCAAAAAGTAGTATACTTCAAGTTTATTATATTAAGTATACTTAAGTAAATTCAAGTATATTGTTAAGTATACTTTATGTAGTAAGTATACAAATATCAGTAGTATACTTGTAAGTGTGCTATTTCAATACTCCTTGGGACTAAATTGGCCCACTTTCTAGTATATAAATGTATACTTTTAAGTATAACAGTAGTAAACTTTGAGTACACGACTAGTTTACATCAATGTTTTAAGCTTGTACTGTAACTATACTAAAAGTGAACTACTGATAGTTTAGTAATTAAATACTTGTAGTAGCATTTTTAGTACACTTTGAAGTATAGTCTACTAGTTTAGTAGTTTTATACTGCAAGTACTCGTAAGTTTTCTTTAAGTGAACTTTACATTATACCTTAAGTATACTACTATGTCCCTATTTAGGTATTAATTTGTATATATGTTGTTATATGAATATCTGAACATACAAAACATCACAAGAAAGAACAGATTATCTGCTTGTAAACAAAAACATTTTATTCTAGCTTCATGCATTATTTTATAAACACTTGAATGTGGGTAAGTTTCATAAATAAAGAAATAAACAACATTTTGAACAAAAAGCTGATATGAATATGATTCAGAATGATAATCAAACGTAGATGGAGTCGATCAACACCCCAAAGCTTGACAGTCATTATTACCTCTTCATTGGTGATATTTTATTCATAACTTTACACAGTGTTTATGCTGTTTTATGTCTGATGATGTGTTTGATTACATGTGAAGCATCTGTTGTTTCGGTTTCTTCTTCACTTGTGTTTTTGTGGTAATTCTGTACAGAAGATGTGTACTAGCGCCACCTACCGTATAACAATGAAAACACAGATTCTAGGAGCACAAGATAGCTCAAATACGTATAAGTCAAGTATACTTAAATGTCATTTTAAGTATATTTCTGAGAAGTACATAAAAAGTAGACAAAGTATACTTTCCTATTTTTAGTTTAAAAAGAAGTTTACTAATAGCACACTTGAATAAACTTATTTTTCGTAAGGGTAGGTTAGCAATGGTAAATAACTATTTGCACTGTAGATCTGTAAGCACATACTTTTGATTGGATTGTGTGTATTAGTGTAAGAATCAGTAATTGAAAAAATAAAAATCTTGGCCTTAATGATGGCTTTAACCTGCAATCTTGGTTAAAGCCATGAACACAGGTGAGAATTGGCACATCTAAGATCATGTGTACTGCGTGTTTAATGTGGCTGTACAGGCATGAACAGTGTCAGATGCTCTGTTCTGTGATCTTAGAACTTGCTCAGTGTAGCAGCAGTGCAGAAATCTCAGCCAATCAGAATTCTTATCTGCTAGCTGGATATCCAATCAGATTGCTGTTTGGACCAGAAGGAGGTCATTAAAGATTTTCCATCATTCTGGTCATTTTGACATGCAGTCTGAGTGAATCCAGGGAAAACCAGGACAAACACCTTGACAATGCTGCTATGGAGGTTCTGTAGTGAACTGTACAGTCAGGAAATTAAATGGACATAGGATGCAAAATTAATAAGAGGTGATAACGAGACCTTCATCGAGGCCGGTTTTCTGTCATGTTCTTCTCTGCTTGTAGCTGTGGTCCAGGTACATTACACCACAGACTGAATAAAGCAACAAATTGTGATATTTAATCAAATGGTATCATATTATCTCACCTCAAAAATTAATATAAAGGGAATGTGATCTCAGTGCAGATCGTCTAATAAACTTGAGCCAGATGATCCAGACCCAGACATCAGCACATACACAGAAAACACTGGCTGCTCCACAGCACGTTTTTCCATTTAGCCAGATGTTTGCTAGATAAGCTGCAAAGCCGCTTATTTAAATAAGAAATCACAATAAGCCAAAGCAGCCAAATATGATTAGATAAATTTGTGCCTTCTGTTTTTTTGATTTACATTTTCAAAATTGAACAATAAAATACTTTCAAATGATGAACAATGTTTGACAACATCTGACTTGTTTTTGACATGTAATTCATCAATCCTATGATTCACACAACAGAAGGAAAGTGAACGAGAAATGAGAGATCAAAACAATCACAGATGGCTCGCAGGACTGAGGCAGAGCCGGGGCCCGGAAGACCATAGTCAGCAAGGACAAGGGTAGTCCTGGGGAGTCCAGGGTATGAGGGCATCTGGCGAAGCGGGAGGGATGATGGACCACAAAGGAGATAAGGGAGCGAGGAGCCAAGGTGGAGCCAATGGGTCTACAGCAGGGGTGTCCCAACTCGGTCCTGGAGGGCTGGTGTCCTGAAGAGTTTAGCTCCAACCCTAATTAAACACACCTGAAGCAGCTAATCAAGGTCTTACTAGGCATACTAGAAGCTTCCAAGCAGGTGTGTTGAGGCAAGTTGGAGCTAAACTCTGCAGGACACAGGCACTCCAGGACCGAGTTTGGACAACCCTGGTCTACAGACTGAGATGGAGTCATGGGCTTGGAGGCCCGAGGTTGAGGGCAGAGCAGAGCTTGGGAGCTCAACAGAGGCAGTGGAGTAAGAGGAGCCAAGGTCTTGAACAGGACCAGTGAGGGCAGTGGGATCTGGGTGACTTCTTGAATCAGGGCGAGGAAGCATGGGAACTGAATGAACCAGCTGAGACGAGGGAGCGTCGAGGCTGAATGGGACCAGCAGAGATGAATGAGCTTGGAGGCTGGATGGGACTAGAGGGAGAGGAAGGACTCAAGATGGGACTCAGACATCAAGGCGGCCGAACAGGACTGGCAGAAGAGGAACAGGCTCGAAGGGTAGGGAGAAGGACCTGCCTCTGTGGCATCCAGGGCTCAACGATAGACATGGTGTCGGCTCTGGCTCTGGGTTCAAGGCATACATGTGCTCTGGCTCCAGGTTTATGGAAGGTGTGGGCTCTGGTAATGGAGGAGTGGGAAGGTTGGTGCTGGACAATGTCACCTTCTGAATTGGAGTGGGTACGGTGATGACTGCTACAGATAGCAATGGCATTGGGGAAACTGATAAAAAAAATGTATAGCCTGAATGCACTAAGTCGCTTTGGATAAAAGCGTCTGCTAAATGCATAAATGTAAATGTAACTGAGCTGCAGGGGCGCATTAACGCATGGCCTTCAATGGGCTGAAGCCCAGGGGCCTACACTGGAAACGGGGCCCACTGGCTGCAGGGAAATTATATTTTTTTAATAATTATTTATATGGGAGTTTGCAGCAGTAACAACAGCATTCTGTAAACAAACTCACACACTCATTTTCAGCGACGCCCTGGTTGTAGTAGCCTATATAGTGAATGGTTCAGTTTAGGTTCCCCCCACACAGTTTGTATAGTTGGTATGTTCCATGTGTTCCCCTGATATACTGTAAGCGGGATGCACAATGCATGCACTGGTGAAGAAGCCCAGCACAAGAGTGTCTTTATGTGAACGTAGATTAACAAGAAACACAACACTGCTGTGTGAAAGGAACTGGACCGGACAACTTTCTGTAATGCCGTACAGTGCGAGTTCAGTAACTTGCGTGGATGTAATCTGTGTGTAAACTGAAGGTTTTAGATTAAGGTGCTGCTTCAAAATCTCAATTTTAAATCCAGGGATGGAAAAATAGGAATAGTTCTATTACTTAAATGTGATCATTAAACTTTATATGGCTGTGATTTAATGAATTAAACGTGAACACTGCATGTTTCAAAATAAAAACGCAGTTAGCAATCACCAAACAGCCCACATTTATGCCAACACGCCATGTTGTTTCGATCTACTGATGATGAATAGCTTATGAATATTTTGTGTGATTTATGGTGCTTAAATCATACCTGTAAAGTCACATTTCAGCCAGGAAAGTTTTGATGGCATTTTCTTTTCATATTACCTCCATACTATAAACTAAAGCCTGCAGTGTTTACTTTATAAAAGGCTATAATTCTGCTGTTCTTAAGCGCCACCTTGTGGCAAAGAGTGCATTTGCATATTCACTTATATTGACATTTTACGCAGAACAGTGTTGTGAATGTTAACTGCATATTAACAAGAAAAAAATGGGAATTTGTCATAAATAATTACCAGGAAGCAAAGGAAAAAAAAAAAGTGTTTTCTGGGTTAGGGGGGCCTACCGTAATGCAGTAACCCAGGGGCCTCTGGTTATCTTAAGGCACCCCCTGCTGAGCTGTGGTATGCTTAACCATCGAGAATGTAACAAGTTTATTTAAGATTGAAACAAGTAAAAGGCATTTGGAGTTGATCCTTGTGTCTATGGCTGACTATCCATTTTTTGATTTCAAGGCAGAGACTGATGTGTGAAATCCAAAGTAATTCTACACAAGGCAGAGCAGATGGAGCAAGGACCACTATAGCGGAACAGCAGTCCACTGGGAATCTGGCAAAGCAGAGGACCTCACGGTAGCAAGAAGAGCAGGAGACCATGGGAGGGATTACTTAGCAGGTGTCCCAGGGAGAGCAGGTATCGAAGATTCAGTCAACAGCACAGGCAGGCACGGTGGAGCCGGAGGAACGAGAAACCTTGGAAGTGTTCTGGAGACAGAAAATTCAAGCTAAGTGGGCAGAGCATCCATGGGGAAACTGATGGAGCCATGCTCACTGGATCAGGGGACTTTGGGAGAGCAAGGAAAACCTCGTGGTCATGCCAAAGAGTACAGTGAGCTCAGAGGAAGCTGCTGCGGTAAGTTCAGAGACAGCATTTGGTCAGGAATTGGATCTGATGAGTGGATTAACAGGGGAAGAGTTCTGGGGCTGGAGTTGACTCTGGTGGCTCTGGAAAACTGAAAAAGATTGTGGAGGTTTCAGGAAAACTGAATGAACTCTAAAGTTATTCTTCCACAGTAAACAAGAAACCACTCAACCATAGGGCATAATTAATGAACTGGGATAGTGTGTAACTGGATTCTCCCACAGGCACCAGTAAAAAGAGATCAACCCTCACCATAAACTCACTTTCAAGGTGCCGTCATTCCAGGGTACCACATGACTAAGCTCCAGAATCTCATCCACATATTCCTCCAGGGAGTGACATTCTGGACAGCAGTCTGGTAGAGCTCCTGTTGGGTTAAGCCAGGTTAGGCAATGGAACATGTGAGTGAACACATCAACAACAGCACTGGGAATAACTTAGCTTGTGCAGGTAAGTGCAGAGGGGTTTGTGTAGTCTTTAGAGTGTGTATAGATGAGACCAGAAAATCGTTGTGTCTTATCTGGAAGGCTGAATCCTCCGGTGGTTGCATTTGTCGGCCACATACATTACTTGAGGCTGCCTCATTTCAGAAAGTAACAATTACAGAGAAAGAAAAATGACAATAATTTACACCTCACAAAAAATGAGTAAATTTCATAATGGTTAAATTTCTGAAATGAAACAACCTTGATGACATAGGTGGCCAACAACTGCAAACTCCAGAGGACACTGGCTTCAAAATGAGGTACAAAATAAGGTGTGTCTTGAGTCCATAAAGTGTGCTTGATGAGTACTCTTATGGCTCATTTCCACTGAGCGATACGGTTCGGTACAGTACAGTACAGTACGGTATGCAATTATTTCCATTTCCATTGTCAGAAATTGTGAATGGTACCAAAATAGCGAACTGTACCGTACCACTTTTTTGGTACCCTTCCGTTGGGGTACCTAGCACAGCAAAGGGTACCAAAAGGGTGGAGCTAAACTCACTGCAGAACGCTGATTGGTTGACTAGAATCGTCACTTGTGCGTGATACAAGCGGATAAAGCTTCTTCTTCACTCGTTCCGCTCTGCTGTGCGTGAGTGTTTGGCTTATTTACATCAGAGTGCACAAACACAAAAAAAATATGAGTGTATTTTATGATTTTATATTTCCACAAAGACAAGCCGTTTCTCAATATACGTTCTTGTGGACTTGTGAAACGTCATTGCCCAAAAACCCACGTCATTTTCAAAATATTACTGTTATCGTGTCATGAAATGTAGTTTTAAGAGTTTTTCAGGCAAGAATGTAGTTGTTTAAAACTCGAATCTGCGGTTTATTTATAAAGATAGCACCTATTTGAACATTTGCGATGCTGATTTCAGAGCTCGAGGCGATCACCGGGCGCTCAGTGCTCATGTATCCGCCTCGAGCAGCTTACGCTCGGCTAGTCCTTACCACATTTACCGCTGGCTCTGATGTCTCTGTAGTGATTAAACATGAGATACACTTCGTTTTGTGTATATTTAACAGGCATTCGTGGTCTCATGAATCTATTATTTGTTCCTGGTCATATCGTTTTGGCTGAGCACAAAGTTATGTTTAACTTTATATATTTATTTTGAACTTTACCGTAGTACAGCGTAGCATACGTTTGACTGCATTGTTTGCTTTTGTCTTTATTTTCTCTTATACAAGCCTCTTATACTTTGTACATATACATTTATAATGGCTATTATTGTTCATTAAAACCAAGTGACATTTCCTCTGCACAAAGTGCAACTCACAGAGGCAGAGTGGGCAGCCATGCGGCGCCCGGGAGCAGTGGGGGATCTTTGCTCAAGGGTTCACCTCAGTCGATTGAAGGTGGAGAGAGCGTTATTCTACCGACAGACCTGGGAATCGAACCTCCGGGTTACATACTCTCTACCATTAGGCGCCCCAATATCAAGTAAGTCAAAACTGACATTTCACAAAAAGAGGCAGAGTTGTGCTTACTGTTTTCCGGCAGTGGACTGTTGGCAGTGGACACAAGCTGGATCAGGGTGTTCGGTCCCGAACCGTACCGTACCGACCCATACTGCTCAGTGGAAACGAGCCATTATTAGGCTGCTGGTGTGTGTGACTAGAGCTTGGTGGAGGAGTGATCGTAAGAAGGGCAGCTGTAATTTCAAATGTAATTTGTGTGTTTTGGTACACCCCAGCAAAGTTTGAATCACTTGTTTTGGTGCGCTTCCCACAACACGTCCCAGAACAATCATGTTTTAGGTAAGTGGGCCGTACTGCGGTCTGGGACGTATTCAGAACGGATGAGTATTTACACTTCACATGCTGTGTGGTCACTACCTTCATATGTGGGTTTTAAGTGATCCAATCACAAAATGTTTTAGCCCGATTTCACCTATATTTAGCATTGACCACATGTGATCAGATCACCAAATTTGCATCTTAATCTTAATATCTGCTGGACACAGGGCCAATGTTTATGTGACACAGATCAGGAGTAGCTCCCAGCATTCTTTGCCTCCTGAGTTACTAGAAGAGTAACTTTAAAGAGTAAAAGAGAAGAAAGACTGAAGACAAATGAAAGAGGATGTAGGAGAGGGACTCTTACTAAATGAGCCAATGGCGTGGAAGCTAAATTCTGTCATGAGGTGTGAATCTCATCTGATTTCTCAAGTGGAAGAAGAGAGTAGTGCACAATATGCTCTTGAAGCGTTAAAAGCATGCTGGGTAAATGTAAGCCAAGCATTAATATAGTCAATAAGAAATGCCTTCACTTCTCTCTACAGATTCATGCTCTGCATTATTCAACCTTTGTCAGTTGAGCAGATTTGGCCTCGTGTGACCTTTGAGTGAATGTGTCAGGCCCTTTTAGGATCAAACCCGTCTCACTTCCAAACACAAAAGAGTCCCGAAAAAACACACAACGCTGCGGTCTAATTGATGACACACAAAGACCCATACACACTCACACCACACTTCAGCAAATCACAGTTTTGGTTCATCACTGTTTGTGAATTTTAGTGCATTGTAATACTTGATGCTTGTTATCTGGCTTCATTCACTCTGTTTGACCGGGAACATGTGTGTCACTAAACCTTTTGTCCATAATTCTTGGTGATGAATGATGCTTGATCGACCTCATCAAACCAAAGCACCCAAACACTGAAAACCTCTTCACTGCTTTCATTGTGTGTATCCACATACAAAGAACACAACACTTAAGTGGACCACTGACAACTATTGAATGTCTAAGAGACTTTTAATTTACAACATTGCATGCAAAAGTGTTTATTTGTTAGAATACAGAGATATTTTTGATTTACCATAAAGGGACAAATGTGCTTTTTGCCCACAGAAGCTTGTAGTTACCCCTTTTTCTAAACCTCTCTACCTTACCGTCGGTCGTGCATATCTGCGATGTTTGTCGTTTTTTTTTAACACGTTTTATTTGTGTTTGTAGTTCTGGACCGAATCCTTCGCCAAAGTGCAATGGATTGTGGGCAATATTAGCCATTAGAGTGTGCACGGATCCACACTTCAAAATATAGATGGAGGCGCCGGTGCGCTCACTTGCTCTTAAAATACTCATTTTTGGTCATACAGATAAGAGTAATACATCTTTCGAATCTGTAAAGACTACGCTTATTTGTGTGCACTCACAATAACAACAAAACATTGCGCTTTTGTAAAATAATGAAAGTAATCAGGATGCGCTTTCTGCCGTCTCGGTCTCGAGTACGAAACTGTGCCTTTCATACATGAAAAATATATCTACATATATATATAGAGAGAGCAAAATGTCTACTTTCAAATAAACCAATTCAAATGGAAGACAAATATACTCAGATGATTACAGGCGCATCCACTACTGCGGAGATGACGAGTCAGCGTCGCCGATCTCTTAACCCGAAAACACTAGTTTATCAATGAATTATTAAAATGTTAAAGCAGCTCCTTACTGTATTTCCCCTAAAACATAATCATTACTTCTGCCGGTGTGCTGTGGCAAGCTTTATGCATTCGCTTAAACACTTATTAGGCAATGTAGGCAATCAAAGTCTCATTATTACGATTTAAATTGTTTATTAATAAACATGTGATTAGTGGGCTAATGCTTCAAATGAACGACTACTAGTCGACCAGAATTTTTTTTTAGTTGAGGGCAGCCATAGACCATCCGGGGACTTTTGGCATACTCTTTTCAACATACTATGCTTTGGGACACACTTATTCTAATCTCACATACTATTTAGGATGGATAGTATGAACATTGGGATGCAGGGTCTGTAAAAAAATAATAATGCGACTTCACAGATGTCTGATAGCGGTTTAATACAAATAAAGAATACAGAAAAAACTGAACATAGAATTGAAAATAAAACTGTTGCTCTTGGTCCCGTTAAAATAAATACTCAGGGTAGTCCCAGGTGAAAAACAAGTGCACTTCCATAATGTACTTAAAGTGCTCTAATTTCACTCTCTAATTCTGTACTTAAGTACTAAATTATCATTTTTAGTATATTAAGATAAACGTAAGATCATCTAAGTGTACTCAGCTGTGCTATTTTGAGACACCATGAATATGAACTAAAATGCTCTTTTAACATACTATCTCTATATTTAAAAAATGTATTTAGCTACCACTTGTAGTAGATAGTATGTTAAAAGAGCATTTTAGTTCATATTCATGGCGTCTCAAAATAGCACAGCTGAGTACATTTAGATGATCTTACGAAGTACTAAAGAATCACTTTTAGTATATTAAGTACAATTAGAGCACTTTAAGTACATTATGGAAGTGTACTTGTTTTTGACCTGGGGTGGTGGGCTAGTGGCGTGATGATGGTGTGATCAGCTCACGGTCTCTGTTGGCCAGTTTGTGACGAGGGCAGACCGCTGCCGTATCTGTGCGGCGCTGCATTCAGAGTCCTGTATCCTTGAACCCCGAAGCCCGGCCTCGTCGCGGGGCCGCCGCTGGGGTTCAGCATGCTGGAGTAGGGAGACATCCCATAGGAGAGAGGCCTGTGCTGATGGGCCGTCTGAAACACCACGGGCTGGATGTGCTTCCCCGGCGTGTTGAAGGAGAACTCGGGAGGAGGGTTGCTGGGCTTCGCAGGCGTAGACGTGACCGGGTTCGACTCCTCGAGCGGTTTGGACCCCGCCGGAGGGAAGGCGGCTGCAGCCACGTACTCCGAGAGGCTGAGCGAGCCGGCGGGCACGGTGCTGGAGGTCAGCGAGTGACGTGCCCAGTCGTCTTTGAAGATCTGAACAGTCAGTGTGGACACTAGCGTGTGCAGCCGGTTGGTCACATGGGCCAAAACCATCTGCTCGTCAGCGTCTCTGCGAATGCGGACGTGAACGGAGCCGGCCTGCGCAAAAACACAATGAGTTAAGGTCTCCTATCTGAAGTCTCATGTGAGCGTTTTTACTGAAGAGTTGAGTGATCAGGCTTCTCATATATGACCCTGGAGCACAAAAGCAGTCATAAGTAACACAGGTATATTTGTAGCAATAGCCAACAATACATTGTATGGGTCAAAATTATCAATTTTTCTTTTAAGCCTAAAAATCATTAGGATATTAAGTAAAGATCATGTTCCATGAAGATATTTTGTAAATTTCCTACTGTAAATATATCAAAACTTAATTTTTGATTAGTAATATGCATTGCTAAGAACTTAATTTGAACAACTTTAAAGGTGATTTTCTCAATATTTAGATTTTTTTGCACCCTCAGATTTTCAAATAGTTGTATCTCAGCCAAATATTGTCCTATCATAACAAACCATACATCAATGAAAATTATTTATTAAGTATAAATCTCAATTCCCAAAAATTGACCCTTATGACTGGTTTTGTGCTCCAGGGTCACATGTCAAGTCACCTTTATTTATACAGCGCTTTTAACAATACAGATTGTGTCAAAGCAGCTTTACAGAATCAAAGAGGAAAATAAGTGTCAATAATGCAAAAATGATACATAGTACTTAAGTCCTTAAAAGGGGTTTGTTACTGTACAGATTCAGGCATTAGTTATCAAGCGATTTAATTACTTTTACGTCGTCATCACTGTGGTTCAACCACAAGAACTTATCAGGATAAGACTTTTGTTCAATCTTCAAGATGCAAATGAAGATATTTTAAAAACATATTTCTATCCCACCAATGAAAATTTATCGTGAAAAGTAATCTATATCTTAATATGGTCAACAGCAGCTCAACCGTACTTGCCTGACGTACCTCATTAGTTTACTGTAGTTAAGGTGCGTTGATGTTTATTTGTGAACATAAAGCCTAAATTGAATCTGTTCACAAGACTTGGAACGGCTCGATTCATATAGATTACCTTTACAATGTCTTCATGAACATTTTGAAGCTTGAAAATGTTGGTTACTTGGACTTACAATACAGAGACAACAAGGATATATCATATATATTAAATATTTGTTGTCCCCCAATGTCGTAATATAAAAATACACTATATTGCCAAAAGTATTGGCACCCCTTCTAATGAACAGGTTTGACTACTTTAGTAATTTCTATGAGTACAAATCTTAATGTTAAAGCATATAATGATATTCTAGGAAATTGTGTGCTTCTAATATTATAGCAACAGTTTGGACTCTTTTCTATTCTAACATGACAATGTCTCTGTGTATAAGACAAGGTTCAAAAAGAAAATGATTGATTCAGTCAGTGTGGAAGAACTTGACTGGTCTGCATAAAACCAAGTCCTAATCCCAGTTTAACACCTCTGGTGTGACTGTAAATGCAGACCTTGAGCCAAAAACTCATCACCAAACACCAATGACTTGTACATATGGGTACAGTCATTTTAGACACTTACAAAACTGTTGCAACAGAGATGGAAATACAATTTTTAAATATATGAATTATGTTCCCATCGTTGTTGCCACAGATTTGGAAGTGCATTTTTCTGTTCTAAAGAAGGGGGCCCAATACTTTTGTCTATATAGTGTATGTACAAGTCATTGGTGTTTGGTGATGAGTTTTTGGCTCAAGGTCTGCATTTACAGTCACACCAGAGGTGTTAAACTGGGATTAGGACTTGGTTTTATGCAGACCAGTCAAGTTCTTCCACACTGACTCAATCATTTTCTTTTTGAACCTTGTCTTATACACAGAGACATTGTCATGTTAGAATAGAAAAGAGTCCAAACTGTTGCTATAATATTAGAAGCACACAATTTCCTAGAATATCATTATATGCTTTAACATTAAGATTTGTACTCATAGAAATTACATGACCCAATACTTTTGGCAATATAGTGTATATTAAATTATGCTGAGCACTGTCAAACAGCAAATATGGTTATATTGTTCAGGTTTAAGTTGTTGGAATTTTGACTCAACAAAGCCAGAACTTTTAAAACAGCGCCTAAAAGCTCTTAAAGCTTGAATGTTATTGAGGCCTTGTGCAGGTTGAAGGGAGACTGTAGTTAGTGTACTGGCTTTATTAGGCCACTGCTGAAGTGTTCAGATTGGTCATGAAGGACCCTCATCAGTGCACACCTCTCACACACCCATTCTTGGAGTCTGTATTATTGAGCCGATGATCTGAATCAGGTGTGTTTGATTAGGGAAACATACAATCGGTGTGTTTCAAATGGGATATATCGCCCTCCGAAGGGCACTTCGGAGTGAAAACAATCATGGCCACCATATGGACGTATCGTTCCAAACCGAAGTGCTCAAAATTAGCCACTTCAAAGGGCCCTTCGGAATGAAGGATTTCGAAGGGTACAACTGATTGGCCCCCATGATCCTTTGCGCTGATTCTTTGCATGATGACGCCACCTCCGTATAATGACGCAGAAGGGCACTTCAAGAAACAGTTGTTTGGTCCCCTACACCCTTCAACCCTTCGAAGCTCTCACTCCGGAGGGTAAACCCTTTGAAGGGATTAGGGCATAGGGATGAGCCCTTCCAAATGGAACGCAGGGAAAGTGTTTAGGGCCACTGCAGGACCATGGTTGGGAAACTTTTGGCAAAATCATTCCAGTATTCTTTAACAGTACATGTGTGCTAGAAATAAAGGTCATCGTGAAAGAATATCTACACACCAAAGAGCCAAAGCCAATGGTCCAGAAGTGTTCATTTCTGACTTCAAGAACTCCATCCAATGTGGACACCTGAAAAACATCAAGAACCAATCTGTTATAAAAACAAGAACTGGCGACACGATCGAGAACAAAAGAAGTCAATATGCATCTGATAGACTATGTGTGCTTTATATATGAACGGACCTCTCGGAGCAGTTTGTCAAGCTGACCGATGACATGAGAGGGGGTGGTCTGCGGGAAAGAGAGAACAACCGTGATAGGACAGTTCCAGCTGATCATCTGACACAGGATTAATTACAGCATTGCACACTGAAACACACCTGCAGCAGCACCTTCCCGCTGTACACGCTCATGGGGTACATGGTGCCAAAGGTCATGAGGGCGATGGCCACGGCAGACGCGGTGTCCATCGCATTATAGTTACTGCACAACAACAACAACACAAGATCATCATGTGACTCAGTGGCATCATATCAGCTTCAGAGCACACGCCAATGAGCCTCTCCATTAGCAACATGAGCTAGCACCGCTAATGTGGAAGTGGTATATACAGGGCTCCAGACTAACATTTGAGGGCAGAGGCACCGGCGCCACTAAGTTCTCCAGATGGTGGCACCAGGAGCAGATTTGGTAGCGTGGGGGTGGTGTGTGGTGTATATTAAAATACAGTTCATTTAATCATAAAATTACTATTGTTTTGCATTAATAAGTACAGTTACTAATAATATTACATGCTCATTTCTTGTTTATTTCATGTTTATACAAATTTGAGTTGGGATGCATACAAAATTTACTTTTATTAACAAAAGTAACGTGCAAAATAAAAATTTTATATAGAAAATTTATATATTCCGCTCTTATTAAATGCACTATTATTTTTCCATAGTATTACATAGAACTGACCGACATCAGAGATTAGTCGCAAATTGAAGAAAAGTTTGTTTTTCAAGACACTTTTCTCACTTCATACACAAAAAAAGTGTAAAATTCTGACAAAATCTGATTTCTTGATGATTTGATATTTTATAATAGTGATTCTATAATTTCAAAATATAGAGAAAAAGTAGAAATTAATGACTAATAAGACAATAAGTGCTCATCTGCTGCCGTCTACTGGTTATAATTGTGATTTGATGTATTTTTTTATTTTATTTTAAATTTTACACAAGTGTTTGTTTACCACAAAGTATATTTTGGTCATCCTATTAAAAATGACATTCAAATTGGATCATTTCAGAGCTTTAAAGTGCTGAAATGCTTGAAAGTCATTGAAAAGTGCTTGAATTTCTCTCTCAAAAGGTTGTACAAACCCTGAAATGAATAATGTAATGCATTCGACTATTTCTGCCACAACACCATGGTTATAGATAGCGTTATTACTTATGAGTTGAACAACGCGGTGGTCGCGCCAGTGCAACAGCTCACAAAAATTAGTCACACAGGCATTTGGTCACAGTCTGGAGCCCTGAATATAACTATAGGCTAAAACCCGATTCGGATGGTAATTGTTTCTCATGTGGACGTCTGTAAAAATAAATGTACATTGCACCTCAGTTATAAAATGATTTATGATTTATTCAAAGTGGAGAAGCCAGTTCTGTGATCTTATGAACCCGCTGCTCACGTGGCCAGCCACATGATTGTCTGCTGTAAATAAAACAAATTTTATTTACCAATTTTTTCTTATTATTGTGTAAAATGTATTAAAAAATTACTTGCATAAAATGTATTATTATTATTATTATTATTCCAAGCATATTTTATCATATATAATCCTATTTATTATTTTGATCTCCAGTTTAAAAATAGGAAAATAGACACACTATAGTTGTATATAATTATACGCGAAATAGTTATGTATATAACTGTATATAATACACATTTTAAAATTGTATTGCATACCTGCTGCTGCCATAATAAAGACCCATTTCGAATGTGTACGTGCTTTTTTTTTTTTCGTGCTCCCAGTCGCTGTTGTGGAGCAATTATGAAATATTGTTCTCTTAAATACTTTCCAGCACTTCAGAAATAAATATGCATGCAAATTACAGCGAAGTACATAAGTACGGTGTTTGGCAGTGGTCAAAAAGGATTTACACATTACATTTTGAATCGATTTCTTCTCGTAAACTCAGAGATGTGGATTCAGACGGCAATTAAATCACCACACGACCTCGGTGTTTACCAAAAAACAGTAGGTAATTCGGCAGGTGGTGAGACATAAACACTGACATTCTGGATTCGTACGGCAATAAAATCACCGATTACACATAAATAGTGAAAATCACTTACGTCCCCATGAGAAACAATTACCGCCGAATACAGCTAAAGACTGAGAAAGGTATTCAATGAGATTTAGTAGTAAAAGTAATAATATATGCAGCAGTAAAAATACACTTGTGGTAGAGATGTACAGTTACAGCAATAATAGCACTGCTAGAACTGCTACAGTAGCGGTGATAGATAAGTAGGGATGCACGATATTATCGGACTGATATCGGAATCGGCCGATAATGGCTTTAAATGTAAATATCGGCATCGGCCCGATATGAAAAATTATGCCGATATGTCTTGCCGATAAGATGAATACAGTAACTCACATGTGCTCAGGGTGTGTTAGTGATTAGATCAGCAGTGCGTGGCTCATTCTTGAAGCACAGTTTGGTCTGAATGATGATTATATTGAGTGTTATGATCTCTGTATTTAATCTGTGAAGCAGTACAGAATGTGTTCGGTGTGTGATAAAGTAAACAGTAATAGCTCCTCCGGGTCAGTGAGGAGTTTAATCTGTAGGGGGCGCTGTTGGTCTACTTCTAATTACATTAAACATAAAATAGCCACACAAATAACATTTAGACTGTGTTTCTGATTAAATAAAGCAGTAATTGATATCATAAAATAATGAGTATGTTTTGATTTAAAAGGTCAGAAGCTATAGCTTACATGGATATAAAAAATCACAAACATGACACTTGTAAATTAAATAATTTTATATATATACGGATTTATAAATTAATGTGTATTATGTTATATTTTTTAAACAAATTATGAGCTCTAAAAGATTTTCGGAATTTTTACAACTCTTTTGCTTTAGACCATCTACAAATGTTAAATCTTAAAATAAAATGTTAGGGTTAACAGCATCTTTCTGAAACAGAAAAAAAATGCAGCGATTTATATATAGTTTATTTATAGTTACTTTCAAAGCTTCAATGTACTGTCATTATAAAATAACTTCATTATTGTTTATTCAATTCTAACAAATAAGTTCTTGTTAAAAACCAACCAAAATTAAAAATAATTTGCTTATAATTTCCACACAGGAGAGAATATTGGTGTTGTTTCCAAACAAAAGGAAATATATCGGTATCGGGCAAAAAGAGTTGAAAATATCGGCATATCGGCAAAAATCCAATATCGTGCATCCCTAATAATAAGTGTTGTTTGTGACTGGATGCTTGTGAAGCATTTGTGACATCATACATAACACAATGTGGTCTCCTCACTTGATTTCGATGAGCATGTACGTGATGCCCAAAGCAAAAGCTCCAGCGAGGTTGATCAGCACAAACGGGTTCATTCTGGGCAGGAGAACGCTGCTGAGCGCCGGGATGACTCCGCACAGACTGCACACAAACATTCACACGGCTATGCATCATCTGCACTGAATAACTCGGCGTACATCATACAGAGTGAGAAGCATGCACTACCTCCGGCTCAGGTCGGCCACGTGCTCCTGAAGCCAGCTGGTGCTCGCGGCTAAAGACACACAGAGAAACACAGATCACACCGGCACTTAAAAGAACACTACACTTTTTTTGGAAATAGGCTCATTTTACAACTCCCCAAGAGTTAAACAGTGGAGTTTTACCGTTTTTGAATCCATTCAGCCGATCTCCGGGTCTGGCGGTAGCACTTTTAGCGTAGCTTAGCATAGATCATTGAATCTGATTAGACCGTTAGCATCGCGCTCAAAAATGACCAAAGAGTTTCGATATTTTTCCTATTTAAAGCTTGACTCTTCTGTAGTTACATCGTGTACTAAGACTGACGGAAAATGAAAAGTTGTGATTTTCTAGGCTGATATGGCTAGGAACTATACTCTCGTTCCGGCGTAATAATCAAGGAGCTTTGCTGCCGTACCATGAGTGCAGCAGATGATATGACACAGCACCTGAAAGTAGTCCCCAGCTAGGTAACTAGTTAAGATATAGCAGGGGACTACTTTCAGGCGCTGCATAATATCATTGCGCCAGCTGCTTTCCGTCAGTCTTAGTACACGATGTAACTACAGAAAAGTCAAGTTTTAAATAGGAGAAATATCGATACTCTTTGGTCATTTTTGAGCGTGATGCTAACGGTCTAATCAGATTCAATGATCTATGCTAAGCTAAGCTAAAAGTGCTACCGCCAGACCCGGAGATCGTCTGAATGGATTCAAAAACGGTAAAACTCAACTGTTTAACTCTTGGGGAGATGGAAAATTAGCCTATTTCCAAAAAAAGTGGAGTGTTCCTTTAAGCCCCGTTCACACCAAGGATGATAGCTATAAAGATAACGATAAAGATATAGTTCTAAAAATCGTTCTCAGTATTAAAGAATAGCAGAGTGCACACCACAACTATACCGATAAAGGCACAGAGAAACGATATCGTTGGAATCATTTTCACAATGATTTTTTTCCAGCTGATGAACGATACAAACACTGACAGCCAATCAGAATCCATCCTGCTATAACGAGCTGGAGAATTTAAAGCGGCAGACGCGCGTGTGCTTAGAATAAACAGACGATATTGTTTGCTGGTGTGGACGCTAATATCGTTATCGTTCTTGGTGTGAACGGGGGTTAACAATTAGCAGCTAACAACACACACAGTAGCAGACTTTGCGGTTTGCTTGCAGAAGTCTGTCCTGTGTTCTGTTTCGGACATACACATATTTTTGTCTTTGTGTGGACAACAGCGCATGAGTGATTTGAGTGTTCAAAAATAAAGGTTGACTTAAAGATGCAGTCCATAAGTTTTGACTCTTTGTCGCCATCTCTGTTTGAAAACCTGGAATTGCAGCTGTGCGTGGAATTATCTTCCTTGCGTGTGTTGTGCTCCGGCGCGGATGAATCTAATGTTTTGAGGTGAATGTGTAGCTGTCAGTCACGCACCGGTGTGAATCAAACACTTAGTAATCACAGATTCTAGCCTACGTCTTGGAATATATGACCCAAATATGAATTTTCACTGTATATTGCCATCTGAACAAGTAACAAGTCTGCCACGTTTGTTCTGACCAACTGAGGAAAAAAGCATTACAATAAATCCTGCTACCAATGGTGATTAAATCTAACGATCACTTCGCTCATATCACATCAAACTGTGCGAAGTATTATTGTTATACTTTCTCAAATTATTAATGTTAACAACATCAGCATTGCGTGACTATGTGTGTATTAGCGTGTACATTTCAATTTCTGTACAGTCTAATATCTAATTGTCATGCCATTCGAATTTCATATTAAGAAATTATTTTAACCCAAAAAGCTAATTATTCTCCCTTCGGACTGGTTTTCTTTAAAATACAAATCTTGTGTAATCCCAGGCTATCTGTAATCAGAAGCACGTTTAAAACTGAATTTCATTCACATGTGTTTCATAAACACATAATCCTTTCTGGATCACAATCCGCCATCAAAATGATTAGTTTAATTATTCCAGCTGCTGTGAGAAAAGGCTATAAACGATGCATCACCTGCAGGATCCTCACATGTGATATAGTCTATTATCCGGGAAAACTTCTTTATGTTTACAGATGTGACGTAATGACACAGCATGCTCGAATCTCCTGCGAAAACCTGCCCGTACCACTCAAATCAGAAAACATTATTATAAGATAACCGTTGTGAATCAACGAACAGTCAAGAACAGTCACGGAGTTGTTGTGAAGCCACTCCTTCGTTATTTTAGCTGTGTGCTTAGGGTCATTGTCTTGTTGGAAGGTAAACCTTCGGCCCAGTCTGAGGTCCTGAGCACTCTGGAGAAGGTTTTCGTCCAGGATATCCCTGTACTTGGCCGCATTCATCTTTCCCTCGATTGCAACCAGTCGTCCTGTCCCTGCAGCTGAAAACACCCCCAAGCTCATGCTCTTACAGTGAGAGCGGTCAGCGTGAAAACCATGCTTCACTGTTGGGACTGTATTGGACAGGTGATGAACAGTGCCTGGTTTTCTCCACACATACCGCTTAGAATTAAGGCCAAAAAGTGCTATCTTGGTCTCATCAGACCAGAGAATCTTATTTGTCACCATCTTGGAGTCCTTCAGGTGTTTTTTAGCAAACTCCATGCGGGCTTTCATGTGTCTTGCACTGAGGAGAGGCTTCCGTCGGGCCACTCTGCCATAAAGCCCCGACTGATGGAGGGCTGCAGTGATGGTTGACTTTCTACAACTTTCTCCCATCTCCCGAATGCATCTCTGGAGCTCAGCCACAGTGATCTTTGGGTTCTTCTTTACCTCTCTCACCAAGGCTCTTCTCCCCCGATAGCTCAGTTTGGCCGGACGGCCAGCTCTAGGAAGGGTTCTGGTCGTCCCAAACGTCTTCCATTTAAGGATTATGGAGGCCACTGTGCTCTTAGGAACCTTAAGTGCAGCAGAATTTTTTTTGTAACCTTGGCCAGATCTGTGCCTTGCCACAATTCTGTCTCTGAGCTCTTCAGGCAGTTCCTTTGACCTCATGATTCTCATTTGCTCTGACATGCACTGTGAGCTGTAAGGTCTTATAAAGACAGGTGTGTAGCTTTCCTAATCAAGTCCAATCAGTATAATCAAACACAGCTGGACTCAAATGAAGGTGTAGAACCATCTCAAGGATGATCAGAAGAAATGGACAGCACCTGAGTTAAATATATGAGTGTCACAGCAAAGGGTCTGAATACTTAGGACCATGTGATATTTCAGTTTTTCTTTTTTAATAAATCTGCAAAAATGTCAACAATTCTGTGTTTTTCTGTCAATATGGGGTGCTGTGTGTACATTAATGAGGAAAAAAAATGAACTTAAATGATTTTAGCAAATGGCTGCAATATAACAAAGAGTGAAAAATTTAAGGGGGTCTGAATACTTTCCGTACCCACTGTATGTATTTTTCACTAGGGGAATAAAATCAACAGCATACTCATGAAAAGGCTCTCAGAGCTGACACGGACCAAACGGTGCAGAAACAGCACCGTCCGGCCACACTTAGAAACTGCTGTCTGTGGAAGAGATCTTACCTTCAGACACGAAGACGAAGGGCTTGTTCTTGACAGACAGAAGAGTCAAGAGATTAAAGAACAGAGCCACAAATGTCCCCACCAGCAGACGCCCCCTAAAACAAACAATATCATCAAAATCTCACGATATGATATTTATTGCGATATTTAAAAAAAAAAAAAAACAACAAAAAAAAAAAATGAAAAATGAAAAATTGAAGAAAAAAAAAGAAGACAATTTTGTAAATTTTAAAGTGTATTAATGCACTTTGAGAGTTCAAAATGATGAGGTCCAACCCATGTTCTTAAGAAAACCTAAGTCAGAAAAAAGTCAGTGAATTGACTTGTAGCTGAAATTTAAAGGGGACTCAACCCACTTTTTATTTGTGATCTACTGTCTCAGTCTAAATTACACTCACACTGGTGTTTAGGAAGACAAACTAATTAGAATATAATAACAACAACAATGACAGTAGTAGCCATATGTTGTAAAACAATTGGTATGCAAAATAAATGAAAATGAATATTTCATAGATATATTATTTTTGCTTTACACTACAGTAGTGAATCACAATATTTCTTTCCTAATTTCTACACTTGAAAGAGATATTGTGAATTTGGACTGCATTTAAACCACAAGCTGTCAGCAATTAATACTGCACTTTAATTTCAATTTCAAGCTTTTATTGTCATTGCATATTTCAGAAACTACACACAGAGGTGCTACAATATGATAGCCACATACACATAGACCACTATACGTAATCAAATCTATGTAAGAAACGTGAATGATGCAGGTAAGACAATAAAGTGCAGAAATTATTGCACAGTCCACAAGTATTGACATAAATAAATAGTGCAAAGCATCCCTTAGTTCAAGGACTGAATGGCTCTTGGATAATACTTTTATTTTGAAGGAAACTCCAGCTTCAGTGAAAACAGGCACAAAAACACGTCTCTCTACAAATCTAGTGAAACGCTGTAATCTTCTGCAGCGGAAATAAAGCAGAACTGGTGGCTGTTGTGTTCCCAAACACGTGCTAAACTCACAGAACGTGTAATAAACTAGTTGACTGCATTCATTCAGTGTGAACGGAGCCGTTCTGAGACGCAGAAAACACCGGATCACGAGCTGATCGCATGAACGAAGTGCAACTTCACTTTGAAACACGCAGCGAGAACAGACTTGATGAAGAGATTAAGCCATATTGTGCTTTCGCTTTGACAGATACTGTGCCAAAGCATAATGACCTAAACAAATATATTATTTTG
>CM049852.1:4868018-4875518 GCA_027422415.1 Schizothorax lantsangensis | reverse complement strand
GCAAAAGTAGAATGCAAAAGTTGGGATTTTTCCCCATCATCATGTCCCTTTAGGGGCTCCATAGAGCATTAATAATCCAGATTTAGAAATCTGAAAAAGTGTGTATCTGTATCAGGGTGATCCAATCCAATTTTGCTTTGAAAAACCGGCACTAATGTAAAATGATCCTGGATCGCAACACACGGGATTTCCAAATCCAGCTCATTCTGATCCAGATTAAACTTTCTGAACAACTGGCCCCAGGTGACAATATTAAGAAAACGATTTAAAGACTAGGAATAGATTACGGTTATCTATAACCTTTGACTGGTAATGTGCTGCCACCAAAAAAAGTGATATCAGGACATTATGGAAATACAGCAAAGAGTTGCAGAGATTGGCCTACTTTGGTTTTTTCCACCAATTTTGGAGGAGAAACGAATCTCCAGGAACACGAAACAACTACACATTAAACAGATCGATCTCTTCACTCAAAACAGTGAAGTTAGACCAATAACTTATAAAAATTGTTATTTATAAAAAAAAAAATAAAAAAAAATAAAATAGATTTTTTTTTTTCTATATTCTATCTAATTGTTTTCTTTTATATATATATATATATATATAGATATATATACAGTATATATATATATATTAAAAATAATAAATACCTTGCTACGTGTACTGCGTTAGGCTAACCAAGACTTGTCATAGCACTTGCATGTTGTTGCTCTTTTGTTGGTTTTGATTGCTTCTATTGCCCTCATTTGTAAGTCACTTTGGACAAAAGCGTCTGCTAAATGACTAAAATAAATAAAAATAAATAAAATAATAACTTAAAGTTAGACCAGTTTAAAGTTAGACCAATAGAACCATTGTTTTGCTTCACTTTTGGCTGAACAGTTTTTCATGCACTACTATGGTGTGGTTATCAATGCTGTGTAGGACGTGAGAAAACAAGCACACTGATATTTGCAGTATGAGCTGTTCTTACCCAAACGAGTACACCTGACTGGGTTTCTTCATGGACACCCAGAAACTCATCAGACAGGTGATCAGACTGTGAGAGCCGAAGACACCAGCATGAGATGCTTAACAACTACTGTGACACAACAACTCTACACAGTATCGCCTTGAAGTTAGGGGTGTGCGATATACATCGTAACTGTTGTTTTAACGATGTGCAATTTGACATTATGGAGTATTTTGCAAAAAACAAACAGAACAGCTATGGAGTGCATGCTTACGTTACGTGATGAAGTCTAGACTAGAGTGTAAAATGCATTAACAATGATCACAAAATTCAAGACATGGGGCTGAAAATGTGTGTATATATCATTTCATATGGTTAAAATCTCATGAAGAGTGCCGTTTATTTCTTCAAAAATAAGCATGATTACAAATGTGATGTTGATTTTATACAACAGTTCAATAAACAATTAAGAAACTTACGTTTTAGACACCGAATTGCCTGTTTTTGCTCCATTTCGCCAACAAAAATCACTCCAAACACAGCTACAGCACTGTTTTGTGTCTCTGAGCAACATGACAGTGATTCGTTCCTGAATGAATCAATCGTTTAAATGATTCGGTTCAATCACAATGACTCACTTATTAACAGTGACTTGCTGCCACCTGCTGGAGGTTTTAATTTCACATTTAAAGTTGATATTTAAAATATCAAAACATTATGCATTTAAATTAAGGTTAAAGCACTCTGAGCTGCATTAAACAGTGTGTAAACACATCTAAACACATTCAGATGCAACTTCTGCAAAGATTAATTTTGATGATCCTGGTTTCATTTGTTTGGTAACAGCCTGAATGTCTTATTATTCTAATTGACTGATTAAATATAACAATTTGATTCAAAAGATGCACACTTTTAGGAAAAAAAATGCTTTATTAAAAGTAAAATTGCCCATGAAAGGTAAAAATCAATTTAAAGTTATATGAAAAGATTAATTTCTATCACTGATGTGAACGGACCACACAGAATATGAAGAATATCAAAAACTGAAGCGGTCCACGGTAGACAGATATTAGCACAATAACACACTGGGCAAAATATTATCGTTATCGAAAAAATCCCCAAAAATATCGAGATTTTTATTCAATATCGCACACCCCTACTTGAAGTGCATCTATCTGATTTTAAACACACTAATGGTTAATGACACATTAATATACCGTCTTTATAAGTCTAAGCTGTTTGTGTATCGCTGGTGTAACAGGTGAATCAGAAGAAAGCAGTAAAGTCTGAGTATCAGTATCTGTAAACCCAACTGTACAAGCTTTTAATGACACTCACCTGAAGAGATCGAAGATGGTGAGGTATGTGTATGCGGTTAAGGCTGAAACAGAAGACAGATATGATGTTCAAAACAGCACGGTCACACACTCATGAACACATGAGAGAAACCAGCATGTCATTTACAGACCCTTTTTCTGTTAGTAAACTGTGAGGTTTTTCTGTGGGCGGAGCTTAGCTGGAGGCAGAAAGAGTCACCTGACTGCTTCACTAACACTAGCTATGAAGTCTGTTAGCTTGTTTTTTTAACAATAACTGGAGAAATTGCAATTTAACCTGCATATTTACGGCCACTCACTGTCCGGGACCGCGATTGTTATTTGAAAATGTTAACTTTAAGGGACGAAACCAGATTGGGCGACCTGTACACGCTTTACTCAAAGGATGGAGGATCTGACAGGATTACCTCCGGTTGAGTCCAGTGTTAATTTCGTTAACGAAGACGACGACGAAAAATGATCGTCAACGAACCTTTTTTCTGTGACTAAGACGAGACGTTGATGAGCTGAAACTAATATCTGATGATAAAAACTATGAGGAAATGTATGCCGCGTCTTCGTTAACAAGACGAGACGGGACTACAATGTTATTTGAGGACTACTGGACATTCAAAACACATCCTATAGGCTAAATTAACTGTTTTGTCAATCAGATGAGGGGCGTTCGCATATCTAGTCTCAGCATGGCAGCCACAGCGGACAGAAAGGCTACCAAAACATGAACTAGTGATCTGAAACAATAGCCTCAGCACCCGAAGGGTTAGGGACTGAGTGACCAGACGTCCCGTTTTTCCCAGGAGTCACAATTCGTTGTCGAATAACTTAAAGTTTATGAAGGCGGGATCGCGCTGATAGAAGTGCTCTCTCTCTCTCAGTGCTCGATCAGTTCTCAGCGCTCAAATACACACACAGCAGTACACATGTCTGTAGAGTATCTCATGTAAATACAGTCGGTTATGGCTTAAATGAGCGTATAACATGTGGGTGAAAACTCAATGCGTGCCAGTATTACATGCATACCTTCCGTCTTAAAGGGACAGCGTTCCTAAATAAATACCTATCTGTGTCATCAATGTTAACCAACAAAAGATGTTAAATAAATGTATACTTGTTAAGTAAACCTACTGTATCTGAAAAAGGAGTTTAATTTGTATTTCTACCAAAAAATGAAAATTAATTGCAGTTTTTCCAAATTCAATCCTTGATTCAAATTTCTCATAAGCTTAATTGATTTGGTCTAAAGAGAGAAGAATTAATGACTATTTTTGTTTGAATACTACCAGAGATGGAAACTCGAGTCAGAGACTTGGACTCGAGTCGCACTTAAGTCGCATAAATAAAGACTTGGGACTTGACTTGGACTCGTGAACAGCTGACTCGAGACTTGACTTGGACTCGTGACTCGTGAGACTCGGAAAAAACGCAAGTCATTTGGTATAGGAGTTTATATGAATGTATCTCTGAGGGAAACTGGCCGTCTTAAAAAAGTTTAGATGGTATTTTCTTTTCATCTTGCCTCCGTATAATGCATATTAGTGTTCATAACCGCAGCTCTGCTTTGTTTACAGCGGTAACCAAGGAAACGATGTTTAATTGATGTTCAAGCGCCACCTGCTGGCAGAGAGTGAATCTGCATTAATTCAGCCTGTGCGGTTTTGTTTAGATCTTTTATGTAGAATAGTTTCACAAAACTAAAGTCAGACCATTTTGTTTTTGCTTCAAATTTCGAAATTATACAATCCAATTTAGATGAAAAACTGCTCATGCTGGATGTATGCAGCCTCTGTGTTTGGATTGTGTTGTGTTTAAAACACTGTGGTTGCCTCTAATTTTAAATTGAAAAAGAGCACAGACAAAGACTTAGTTTGTTTATATGAGATTTATTTCATTTGTGTAATTCATTTGATTAATTGGGGTTTGTTCTAAAATTTAGTTTTGTTGTTTGACATATTTCAATTTTACAAAGAAATGTGCAGCATTTTATCTGACAATTAATAAATGGACACCTTTTCATTTCCAATCTGTCTTCAATTTTGTTAAAGTTTTTTTTTTTGTTGTTGTTGAGAAAATCATATCGTGAAATCAGTATTTCAAAACCGATTTAGCCGCAATAACAAGCTGAAAGAACTGTTGCTAATAAATAGAACAAAGACTTGAGACGTGACTTGGACTCCGCTTTAAAGACTTGAGACGTGACTTGGACTCCGCTTTAAAGACTTGAGACTTGACTTGGACTTGGACCTCAGAGACTTGTGAACATGTCTGAATACTACATATAAAATAGCTACCGAAATAAATGTTGGTAACTGCAGTTTGACTAAAAGTTGACAAAAAATGCAATGACTTTTCGTCGACTAAAACTAGACTAAAACTATGAAAGACTCAAATGACTAAAATGTGACTAAGACTATTAAGCATTTTCGTCTCAAGATAAAGACTAAGACTAAATAAAAAATGCCTGGCCTGCAGTTTAAGACAAACTCACCATGTCTATCTAGTCATGAAGATGTATGTGTATCTCAATTTCAGCAGGCAACTACTTTTACAGCTACGTTATTATTCCAGCCACAATTAATCACACCAATGTATATACAATTACATGTGATTAAGCATATAAATAGTCAGTTTGTTGTTTTACACACATGCACACAGACATTATTTCATACACGACAGTCGTGAGATGCATAAGAAATCTTTAGACAACAAAACAAACAATACTTTATTTAACATTTTCTGATAAGTGTGCGCTGCAAACGCGAGCGTTTCTATCGGTTTATCTCGTTTAACCACAGCTGACGTTGTTTTTTTTTTGCAGGTATGCTTTAAAATGTCAAATTGGAGCCTCTACTACATCGATTCTGGCGCCCAACATCACAACAAGATGATATTTTAAGCTCCTCGTGTAGATGAATCTGTGCTGGTTTGAATTGGCCGCCTCCAGTTTTCTCTTTGTTTTACCTCCAGCTAGCGCTGTGATGTAATAGTGACGTCGGCCCTAAAAGGGTTTATATCCCGTGACACTTTCAGGAGGATCAGTGCACAGAAGATGAGAAGAACCCAGGTGTTAAAGCACACGTGACAAACGCATTCAACGCATACAGACGTACAGCTGCTGGACTTCTTGATATTTTAATATTTAATGCCATAAACTTTGGGAAATGGTCATATTTAGATAATACCTGAGGACCAGCGGTGGACTGATAAAGCTGTGCCGCTCTGGGCACCAGTGAGTAGGACTGTGATATATTTACATATAAATATATTACTTGTTTTTCATGAATGTATTTTAAAACAATACAAAGAGCAATGTATATCATTTTAGATTTAGTCCTACACTTATTCACTTTTATTTGTTTCATTTTTTATTTGTAAAATGTTTTTTCCCCACTAATTTTAGATTTTATAAAATTGTGCACTCTGATTTTTCTAGAGTAACTTTTGCTATACTGAATCATCCACTAACCTAGTTTATAATAGTATTTTTTGTCATAGATTATAATTATATATGCATTCATTTGTTGTTTTTCTTTACAATAAAGTTGTCTATATTTAGCAGATTGTGTGTAACACACAAAAAAGTCATGATCAGGTCAACACACATTGAGGTATATAAATTCAACACTGATTTAAAAAAAAACTGGCCAGGTATCGGATCGATATCGGTATCGGTTCTGAAAAATCGGCTCTGATATCGGTTCTGAAAAAGTGGTATCGAGCCACCCCTAATATTTACGGTAGAAAATTTACAAAATATCTTTATGGAACATGATCTTTACTTAATATCCTAATGATTTTTGGCATAAAAGAAAAATGGATAATTTTGACCCATACAATGTATTGTTGGCTATTGCTACAAATAAACCTGTGTTACTTATGACTGGTCTAAGTAGGTCTAAAACACTACTGCTCTAAATCTGTCCTCAATATATTTGTTAAGTTCAGTCATTTAAAAACCACAGCATCCGAGTCCAAAAAGCCAAACCTGAAATCCTACAAGACTCAAAGAAACGCGTTTGCTGGGTGAAAGCATGGCGTACTGACAGATGCACGAATAAATCCCAGAGCTGGGACGCAGAAGACACATATCTTGTAGCACACAGTGTGCAGATTAAGGTGACTTGTGTATGTTTACAGACCTAATCAATGAAGAAGAAGAGGAGATGAAGACGCAGTGGTAAACCAAGCCAGGATCTTTAGCTGAATATTTAATAACATCTACAGGACAGAGCATCAAAACACATCTGATCGTCCTCGAACCCTGACCTTCAGCCGTCTCGCGGGAGCTCGGCCCCATTAAAGCACTCAGCGCCGAGCGGTTATCCGAAACACAAGCGAAACGCTCAGGAGCCTGCGAGCGAAGCCACAGTCGCAGCGGCCCACAGCGAGTATCGGCTTTCTCTGCTAGCTGGTACTTTCGGTAAAAAAGATTTGCAAACTGCAGCGCTCAGCTGTCATTGAGTTCTGGAACACGTATCGAGCGGCTCGGCTCGGGTGTCTGTCAACGCGGCACATTAAAATAACAATAGATAGCTCCAGATGTAAACTAAAAGCTTTATTGACAAACTACAAACTAACACCTGGCGGGGAAACGGAAACCGGTGGGAGGACGTAAACCGAGACTGCTGCTCCTGCAAGAAATAACGATAAAAACATCCTGCCCCGCGATCACATCAAAACCTTACGCTTACACAACAGCCAGCTACGACACAAACCACAGCGAGCGGGAAGCATGCAGCGACGCGTGGAGGGATTTTACTGCAGCTCAATCTGACGATCTTCAGATCAAGCTTTCAACCCTCCAAACATCTACAGACACACACAACATCTAAGAGACTCTGTACATGCCCACATTCACAAAACCCTTATATCACATTACAGTTGAACTGATGGTGAAATATCTGATACATGCACAGAACATTCCATATGTGACCCTGGAGCACAAAACCAGTCATAAGGGTCAATTTTTCCAAATTGAGATTTATGCATCATCTGAAAGCCGAATAAATAATCTTTCCATTGATGTATGGTTTGTTATGATAGGACAATATTTGGCTGAGATACAACTATTTGTAAATCTGGAATCTGAGGGAGCAAAAAAATCTAAATATTGAGAAAATCACCTTTAAAGTTGTTCAAATTAAGTTCTTAGCAATGCATATTACTAATCAAAAATTAAGTTTTGATACATTTATGGTAGGAAATATCTTCATG
>CM049852.1:4858018-4863018 GCA_027422415.1 Schizothorax lantsangensis | reverse complement strand
GCAACAAATGCCTAGTTTACGTCATTATAAATAGTGTTGTCAATAAGACAACAAATGCCTATTCGGTACCAATGGGTTAGTGTTGTCACCCGGTACTTAAAATGGTACCAAGTCCAGGTTTTTTCAAGTACCCTAGAAAAATCAAAAGTTACAAATGTCACGGTGCCAGGTTTTTTCAAGTACCCTATGATGAATTAATCAAAAGTAGGTCATTACACTTAAATCAAATCGCGATATGGACTAGTATCTGTAAATATTAAGCTGATTTAAATCTGAATCCTGCATATTCTGTGTAAATGAATGAATGGCAGAGACGCGTGGTTTTGTTTACTACATAATTAGACTGAAGCGCGCGTGACGCTCTCTGTGATTTCAGCGTCTGCCGTCTCAATGAGGACATAAATACATAAATAACATCTCCAGAACTGATCTGAGAGTCACTTCATGAGCATTTTACCGTTTCATTTGAGTAAAACCATTGTCAATTTAAAGGTATTCATGACAACCCGTCAAAATAAAAGTTTGTTTTTACTTAAAAGACATTGTGCCAGAAATATATTACTATTATTTAGTAGAATGTATGTGATACTACTACTACTGTTGAATGAAATTAATAAAACGTTATTTTTAAGAAATAATCTCACAATATTTCTTCCATGTTTTAATTTTAATAGTAAATCCCCTTTATTTACCTAAAAATAAAATTTGTTTAAATTTCATTAATTAAATTTGGGTGAAACTTGTTTATTGTTTTTCATACTTCTATTACTTGCGGAAAAACTCTTTTTGTTTGACTTTATTAATAAAAATAGTGTTTTTTAATTAGCATGTTTTTGTGTTTTTCTTTGGTACCGAGAACCGTGGATTTTCACTGGTATCGGTACCGAATACTGAAATTTTGGTACCGTGACAACACTACAGTGGGTTTTATTGTTTTAGTCTCGTCGCACCAGGACACGGCATCACAATACGGTGAGGGGCGTAACATTTCCGTCTCACGCTTGAGGTATTCGGCCAATCACAACGCACTAGATAGCTGGCCAATCAGAGCACACCTCGCTTCTCAGAACGATGAGCTTTATAAAAATCGTCACGTTTCAGAAAGGCGGAGCATAGAGGAGCAACAATAATGTACAGTATGTGAAAAATAATGTGTTTTTGAACCTTAAACCACATGAACTCATTGCATTACACCAAATACACAAAATAATGTTCTTTTTAGCAACATCACATGACCCCTTTAAATCACTGCTTTGTTGTTTTCCTGTAATGAAGAGCTGAGTGAAGACTCACCCGTCTGTCAGACGTCACCAGACTGAACTCCTGCGCAAACTTGCCCAGGACGGAGCGGTGAGTTCTGCGGAAGGGATGTATCGTACCCTGCAGTGATGGACAGAGAGCAGATCAGCACACAGAACACTACATTACCCACAATCCTGAGAGTCAGAGTTCACAGCCAATGAGCTCAGCAACGAACACACTCTCCCACGATGCTTCGTGAACAACACGCTTTTAATGCTTTTATTAATATGGACGCATTTAAATTGATCAAAAGTGAGAGTAAAGACATTTATCATTTTAGGAATAAAAGCTGTTGTTTTGAACTTTCAATTCATCAAAGAATCCTGAAAAATATAAAAATGATCATGGTTTCCACTAGTGCTGCCCCCTAATAGTTGACTAATCGTTAGTTGACCAGATGAGGCTTGGTCGACCAAAATTTTATAAGTCGCTTAGTCGCAGAAAAAATAAAAATAAAGAATCCACAAGTGACAGACAGATCATTAAAGGAACACTCATTTTCTCATTTTATATCTCCTCAAGAGTTAAACAGTTGAGTTTTACTGTTTTTGAATCCATTCAGTCGATCTCCGGGTCTGGCGGTAGCACTTTTAGCGTAGCTTAGCATAGATCATTGAATCGGATTAGACCGTTAGCATCGCGCTCAAAAATGACCAAAGAGTTTCCATATTTCTCCTATTTAAAACTTGACTCTTCTGTAGTTACATCGTGTACTAAGACTAGGGGTGGGTGATATGACCAAAATCTTATATCACGATAACAATATATATCACGATAACAATATATATCACGGTATAGTTATTTTTTTTCTTTAAAAAATTTTTTTTTGTGATCTTTGATTCCATAGAATTTTCATAATCCTTGTCACCAATGTCAATATCAAACTAATAGAAATATAATACAATATAAAACAAAAGAGCTGTGTACGAACATGCCTTTGTGTGTGTGTGTGTGTGTGTGTGTGTATATTGTATTGTGTAATGTGTATTGATGTGAATTAATGTTAGACAGTAAACGCTATTGGATGCGAATTTTTTTTGGAAGAAATCCCTAATTTTTTTTGGAACAAAAAAAAACACTCAAGTTCACTGAAGACAAACAGTCAGTGATGAAATAAGGATAAGAAACTAATTGCAAGCAATAGGACAAAAACCTACATAAATAAGAAACGCTACACATTGTGTAAATTAATTAGTCTTCACTGTGTTAATTAGATACATATAATTAACATGTGTATTATGTATAGATTCTATACATAGGCTATATATAAATATATTATTATTATTAGTTTTAATTTATTCTTATTAAAGTTACAAAAGTGATATAGTCAAGAGCAGTGAGAGATTGTTGTTTGATTAATGGCAGACGAATATTGGAGTGCTTCCCCTTTAAGACCGAAGTCCTGATCCAATACACTGTTACATAATGCGTTTTTTTCAGCTGTTTACTCTCTTAACACCTAAATCACTGTGTTTATGAGGATACTTGCAAAGACGGGGATTCTTACGCATATAAGTGTGTTTATGTAATCATTCAAAGCCAATAAAGCGGCAAAAAAAAAAGCGCGGTCCTCTCAGACAGAAACAGAGACGGTGCAAGCATATAGCTGTTGTTTGTTTCAACGGCTTAAAATCGCTTGTTTTAAAACGGCTGTGCTTAAAAACACATGTCCATGCTACAGATGTAGTCCCTCGTTTAGGAACGAGCTCCTTGTTTTGTCGTGTCTGATCGTGCTCCTGCTCGGAGCCACCTGCTTCTGTGTCTACCCTTCACGCAGTCATGCAAATGATGAAAAAGTATTACCGTAAACAATGTATTTTGCGACACCACGAAATAAACGATAGAGCATAATATGAAACGATATACTTTTTATTTCGTCCATCCGATATATATCGTCATATCACCCAGCCCTAACTAAGACTAAGGTGCAGCAGGCGCAATGATATTACGCAGCGCCTGAAAGTAGTCCCCAGCTAGGTAACTAGTTATGATATAACTGGGGACTACTTTCAGGCGCTGCGTAATATCATCTGCTGCACTCATGGTACGGCAGCAAAGCTCCTTGATTATTACGCTGGAATGAGAGTATAGTTCCTAGCCATATCGGCCTAGAAAATCACAACTTTTCATTTTCCGTCAGTCTTAGTACACGATGTAACTACAGAAGAGTCAAGTTTTAAATAGGAGAAATATTGAAACTCTTTGGTCATTTTTGAGCGCGATGCTAACGGTCTAATCCGATTCAATGATCTATGCTAAGCTACGCTAAAAGTGCTACCGCCAGACATTGGCTGAATGGATTCAAAAACAGTAAAACTCTACTGTTTAACTCTTGGGGAGATATAAAATGAGCCTATTTCCAAAAAAAGTGGAGTGTTTCTTTAAGGGCTGGTCTTTGTGGTAATACAGTATATCTAAACGCTCGCCTATCATTCATCGAACTCATCTCTTAAAATACTCCCTCATTTTTGGTCATTCAGATAATATTAAAGGTGCTGTATGTAGGATTGACAGTCCAATTACAATTATTCAATTCAAACTATTGCAGATCAAATTCAAAATATTGGAGAGGGTTTTTTTCACCCGGCTCCTCCTCCTCAGACTTGACACACGTAGGTTGCCAGATTTACGACACCAACAGGAACGAGAGCACATGACGATGAATGAAATGTAATACGCTGTGTTTTCCGCCAACTGGCAACCCGGGGTGCTGAAATACAATTGGGTAAACTGGCAGTGGGCGGGTTTCACAAACCATAACAAACAGACATTCCGGCACATTTTCAAAGGAGAATAACTGACTGTAGCATTGTTTTTCAGATAAACAAGTGTGTTAGCATGTTTCTTAAATATCTGCAAGCATATTATGGTATTTTTATGCTTTAGTAGAGTCAAAAACTTCCATACAGCACCTTTAATACATCTTTTGAATCTGTAAAGACTCTGTTTATTTGTGTGCACTCACAATAACAACAAAACATTGTGCTTTTGTAAAATAAAGAAAGCACTCAGGATGCGCTTTCTGCCGTCTCGGTCTCCGTGAACTTGAGCATGAAACTCTGTGTATATCTTTGCATTACAGACATTAATAATGTATCTATAGAGAGTGAAATGTCTACTTTCAAATGAACAAATTCAAATATTCTCAGATGATGTAATCCGTATGAAACACGCACACAGGAGCATTACTACTGCGGAGATGACGAGTCAGCGTCGCCGATCTCTTAAACAGAAAGCACTAGTTTATCAAATTATTAAAATGTTAATGCAGTCTCCTTACTGTATTTCCCTGACACATTCATAATCATTACTTCTGCTGGTGTGCTGTGGCAAGCTTTATGCATTCACTTAAAAGGCTATGTAGGCAATTAAAGGCTCATTATTATGATTTAAATGGTTTATTAATAAACATGCGATTAGTCGACTAATGCTTCAAAATAGTCGACCAGAAAAATCCTTAATCGAGGGCAGCCCTAGTTTCCACAAAAATATTGTGCAGCACGACTGTTTTCAACATTGATGATAATCAGAAATGTTTCTTGAGCAGCAAATCAGCATATTATTATGATTTCTGAAGATCATGTGACACTGAAGACTGGAGTAATGATGCTGAAAATACAGCTTCGATCACAGAAATAAATTACACTTTAACATTCACATAGAAAACAGCTGTTTTACATTCTAATAAATAATATTTC